>WWET01002714.1:201926-228824 GCA_011038615.1 Limnodynastes dumerilii | reverse complement strand
AGTGCGGCGCTTGCAGCCGCAGACCGTGACATACATACATAATTTTAAAGGTTTTTTTTTGTTTTGTTTTTTTATTTTTTTATTGGAGCATTTACAAAAATAACTAAATTACAGTATGGAAGCGAATACATATAAATCCTCATCACATTTTTGACAATCTCAAAGCTTAGGGATCACAGCAATGACATCATACAATGATACCTACAAGAAAATATTGTAATCAACACACTTCCCAGAATGGGTACAATGACAGTGTAACAACTAAATTTTCCTGCAATAGAGATCAAGGAAGTTTAATATTTAGATCAGGGGAATACCAAAAGTAATGTCTATTTGCAATGTTGGTGTTGAAAAACAATAAAAGAAGAATAAAAAAGGGGGGAGGACCTCCAGGCATGAGTACCAGCCACGAGTGACTAAGCTATTCACCCACAGCATTGTTTTTAAGGTTTTCTAAACACTTTCTTATCCCTTTTTTTTTCAGTATATAATGTGCCAAAGAGAAGAAAACGTATGAGTAAAGTGGAAGTAGCCACGAAAGCAATGACCGCTGTAATGCTGGAGCAACTAGACTCCATGGACCAAGCCATGCAGCGGAATGAGGATGACAGGATGCAGCGGTTTTTCGATCACGAGACCAAGCTGAAGGACAAATTCCTAGATCGCATTTCCCAGATAACCCGTGAAAATCGAGAAGCCATCATGCTTTTTATTGAGAGAATAGTCCAAGGAATGAAAGGTTCCCAATCTGCACCTCCAACACTATCTCCACGTGCTTACCCACCCTACCACCCAAGTGGTTATCCTTTCCCTGGTTACCCTTCCCAGAATTACCCTCCACCACAACATCCACCAGCAACACATAACCCACCTGCTACACCGCATACTGACCAAGACCCTCAATACCATCATGGACAGCATCCGCAGCAGTCTACTGTACCTACCCGCAGCAGTCTACAGTACCTAACCCACCGGCCACATTAAATACATCCCAAGGAACGACCGTATCACCACCAGCACTTAGAGCAGGAACAATACCCTCGCTATCAAAATCTTTAAATGTTTTACTTTTCTAGTTAATATATTTTATAATTATTGAATTTTTTGTATCTGTATATTTTTGATATATCTTGATATGTTGATATTTCTTGTATGCCTTGTTGCACAAAGCACTTAATTGTAAACCATTAAAGCATATGTTCTAAATATGCTGAAGTTACCAAAAAAAAACAGGGACGAAATAAACGACCACTTTTTCAAAAACAATTTGTGTTTATTTTAAAAAAAACTATGAAGGTTGGTAGCCAGGGTAGGCTCAACCTCAGAAGCTTGTGGATCAGTCAACTCCGACAGCTCAGAGTCCTGAAAGATCCATTCAGGTAGAAACCGCTGTTGCTGCATCTCACAAACGTTATGCAAAAAGCAACAAGTGGCAACTTTATGCAAAATGCGGTACAAGGTTGGTTTCTATGTCCAGCCGCTTCAGCAACCGACGCCATCTACCCTTTAAACGTCCAAAGGCGTTCTCCACAACCATTCTAGCGGAGCTGAGGGTACATATATAGTTCACTTGCTCCACAGAAAGATGAAAACGCTGTGTAAAGCCCTTCATCAGCCATCAACTTAACGGATATGCAGCATCACCGATAAGGTGCACCAGGATCTCCACTCCATTGACAGTCTTTGACTTCTGTAAAGAGAGTGTAAAAGTTTAATTTTTAAATATATGGATGCTCTGTGTAACTTAATACTACATTTGAAAAACATGTTACAGAAATCTTAAGGGGATATGGATGGATGTAAGCAGGTACAGGAGGGATAGGGGGATATAATAGCAGGGGACATACTCAGATATGGGGGAGACAGGGGGATATAATAGCAGGGGATATACTCAGGTATAGGGGGGGACAGGGGGATATAAAAGCAGGGGACATACTCAGGTATAGGGGGGGACAGGGGGATATAATAGCAGGGTATATACTCAGGTATAGGGGGGACAAGGGGATATAATAGCAGGGGATATACTCAGGTATAGTGGGGGACAGGGGTATATAATAACAAATAAAATTACCTCTCTGGGGAACAAGTAACCTCCTCGGCCAGGTTGTAGAGTTCCGAGTTTGCCAAGACGCGAACATCATGATAACGTCCAGGTCATCCGACAAAAACATCTGTGAAGCTAAATATAGCATAACTTTAGCATTCCATTGCACTACATTTCCGTTTTGTGGTAATCCGCCGGATTCTGCGCAGGGGCAATGATGGGGATATGTGTCACGTCGATCGCTCCAGCACATTGCGGATATCAGCGTCTCAGGAAGCCGGTAACGGCCTCATCCAGATGCTCACCCTCAGGCAAGCAGATCACACACTGAGACGAGCAAAGCCTCAGTCACCTTATGCATGAGGTTACAGATGTAAATCCCAACTCCGAACATGCATGACATCATGCGATATTCCCCGGGGGTTGCATACCACCACAAGACAATGGCTAGGCTCCTCCAGGGTGGAATGGGGATCTTTCTGGTCAGCACTGGGGAGATGGCATCCAGCACATACTGGAAGGTCCCACGGGACACCCAGAAGTGCGCAATCCACTGGTCCTCCTCAAACGCTTCAACTGTTGCCCAGAAAGCTTCAGCATGACACCGCTGTCTGGACCACAATCTCCTGCTACTGTGCGCTGTGAAGCGCAGAATGGATAGCTGCATGGATTTGGTGTACGCTCTCCTTCTGCGCACATAATGGCGTAGAGTATCCTGCAACTCCGAAATGAATTGCGCCTGTTTTCTCAATATGTCAGAATAAACCATCTGACACACTGTCAGCTGCAAAAGGGTGGAATTTGCTGCCTGAAACAGCAAAATTATCAACACAACCATGGTCTCAGATCTATCAAGAACTAGATCGTCAGCCATCGAGGAAATAATGCAGCTAAAATGGCCACCATGTACTTACATCATCACTGTGTGCAACAGTTAAGTTTTTAAATGACATCATTTCAAGTAGCCAATAAAAGCTCCTTTCTATAATGATTGACAGTTGCATGACACGCCTCAGCCAGGAAATTCAGTCGCGGTGTGAAAAGGACAGACTCGAGAATTTCCCGGGTTTTTGGGCGCTTAAAAGTGTCCTTTTTTTTGACTCAGCATTTCTTCCCGGAAAAACCTGGGCTGAAAATACCGGGTTTTTCACAGTTGGCGGTGTGAAAGGGGTATTATTAGTCCACAAAAACACAGGAAATTCCTGGGTCTGACAGTTTCACGTCACCCATGAATTTCCTGGGTTTTAGTGGATTTAAATGCGGCTGGGCATGCTGGCACTTGGAGAACCACAAGTGCCAGCATGCCCAGTAATCCTTTGCCAAACACACCATAGTAATGCCCTAGAATGCCCCCTAGATACATAATAAAAGATAGGGCCAGCCCTTAACATTTAAAAAATTATTTACATTTAATTACATTACATACTTTAAATACATTTAAATTATTCATTAAAAAAATATTATTCTAAACATTATATAAATAAAATACATTAAATAAATTACATTAAAATTATTAATAAATACTTACCAGCTTGGATGGAATCCAATCTTCCAAGCTTTTTATCCGGGGGGGGAGGTCTTGGCAAAAAGAAAAAACCCTTGCAGAGCGGCACAACTTATGTCCTGCTAGCAGGACATCCTGGCGCCAATGACAGTTCTACTGTCATTGGGTCCTTTTTATATCCTTGGCCAGCGTGAGAAAGCAGCAGATAGTCAGTGAAACTAAATATAATTACACAATATATAGTATTTTTATTAAGGTTTTGTCCATATATTATTTTATCAATTTTACTATTACCATGTGCTGGATGATCCAGAATTACAAAATGTGGGTGTTTTCAGCACAGTTTCCCTCATCATGGTAATTGCACAGTTGATAAATTATCATACAGACAGCAACCTGAATGAAATCATTATACACTGTAAAAAAAAAAAATGGTCACCACTTACCCTGCAGCATTTATATATACACAGATCTATACACACATATACAGAGAAATCATGAATAAAATAACTATAAATTGTGTCACACACTACATAATAATTTTAATGAAGTTGTGTCTGTATTTTTATATATCATTTGTATAACTACCATGTGTGGAAATAAGAAAATGACCATCAATTATTATTGCAATAGATGGACATTTTTATTATATTTATTTACATAGTTTTTACACAATTTAGAACAAAACCTGTATAAAACTATTATAAATTGTGTAACTCTTTATCATTTTACACAGGTTCTGTCTGAATATTATCAGGGAGAGTGGTGTGACTGCAACTGGTTGCAATTAATGTTTTACCCAGGCTCTGACATGTCCCTGTCCTGTTGCTCCAGGAGTCCTATGCACTGCTCCATTGAGCTCTTCTTACAGAAGGGTGACTGGAATCCTTGGACCGTGGTTTGCTGGCATCAGTGTGAGGTCATGACGTCGCACATGGTGCACTACTGGGGTCTGACTTTATGTTATAGAGTGACAAGGCATAGGAATAGTGTGATTGGCATTGTCTATATTGCTTTGTAGGAAATCCATCTCTTCTCTTCTTATGTAACTACTATGATCTTCTTCTCTCAACAACTGCAACTGCCATAGAAGTCTAACCCATAATTCTTCCCACAGAGGGTTACACACACACACACACACACACACAGTTCCTTCTTTAACTTATTGTAACCTACACGTGGATTTTACTGTTATTGTTTAAGGTGTTAAAATTAAGCTGTGGAGGTGAAGATTTTGCCTGTTCGCTGTTTCACAACAATAGTTAAAAAATGTAATCTGTGAAGCATCAAATAAATAGTTGTTGTGCAAAAAATGCTTCCTAAGACAGGTCGAAACTCAGTAGAGATTGTTGCTGAGGACCACCTACATCACAATTGAGCTCCACTTTCATTTCACAATACCAGCACCTACAGTTGATCAGGACAGTTTTAACAAACTTGCCATCTTATGATATTTAAAAAATTATAAGGGCATGAAAAGATTTTTGGGCAATTCTGAGGACACCAAAATCAGCAAACTTAGACAAACCCACTGTAGCTCAACCACTACCAGAGATAGCCCACCATCACCCCCACCATCTGGGAAATCTCCTACCTCCCAAGTTCCTTTACCAGAAATCCCTGCATCACAGGCATCCCTGGCAGACACAACCAGAGAATTACCCTCATAGAACAAAAATGTATTCCAGTTTTTGACAAAGCAACTATGGAATCCAACACCAAACGCATAGGTTCTTGGGGCAAAGAATCAATGACAAATTGCACTGCAAAACAATGCCCTCAAATTCAGCATGTTAAGATCAGGAAAATAAAATAGATGATTTTGGAAACAGAAACAGGAGAAAAACTCAGCTTTATTGGAATCCAGAAATCATTAAAAATTCTGACCTGATTACATACCTGCAAACTGTTCTTATCATGCCTTTTGGCCTTCCCACTTCCATGAAAGAGATGATCATTGAAAGAGTCCTTAGATTAGGCCCCGAACGTGTTAACATTACAAAAGACACAGAGCGGTACTAGCCCGATGTCACGAACTGCAAGGAATGGTGGGACCTGCCCCGGGTTTCCAGGGAAGCAACAGATGAGCAGGAGTGAAGTGAAATAATGTTTGACTTTAATAGTGACGGTTGCACAAGACAGGAACAAGGGGTAACCAATAATAGTGAACAGTTTTTGGATCAAGAAGGCAGAGTCCGTGAGCAGGGGTTCACACTAACAGGTGTGACAAGGTAGCAAATGAGTCCGGGTGGTAGACGGTGAGATTGAGGCTGATTGGATGAGAAGGCTGGAAAACACTGTGGAATGGACCAGGACTCAGGCAAGACTAGGCGAGACTGGATGAAGGATTGAACCAGGACTTGACTGGATGCAGGGTTGAAGTACTGGGTTGCACTTGATTGGCATGCAGGGGTGCGCCGGACTGGCGTGCTGGGGTGCGCCGGACTGGCGTGCGCTGGACTGGCGTGCGCCGGACTGGCGTGCTGGGGTGCGCTGGACTGGCGTGCTGGGATGAGCTGAACCACAAGACTACCGGACCGGACTGCGAGGACCACGGCACTGGAACCAGAAAAGGACCCAGGACAGCGGAACCGGGACGGCAGGACCAGGACCCACAGAGAAGGCACTGGATCAAGACTGGAATCTGCACGGCACTGGATCGGAGTTGGCAAGGCACTGGACCAGAGTCAGCAAGGCACAGGACCGGAGTCGGCAAGGCACAGGACCGGAGACTGCAAGATACAGGACTGGAGTCAGCAAGGCACAGGACTGGAGTCAGCAAGGCACAGGACTGGAGTCTGCAAGGCACTGGACTGGAGTCTGCAAGGCACTGGACTGGAGTCTGTCTGCAAGGCACTGGACTGGAGTCAGCAAGGCACAGAACTGGAGTCTGCAAGGCACTGGACTGGAGTCTGCAAGGCACAGGACTGGAGTCTGCAAGGCACTGGACTGGAGTCTGCAAGGCACTGGACTGGAGTCTGCAAGGCACTGGACTAGAGTCTGCAAGGCACTGGACTGGAGTCTGCAAGGCACAGGACTGGAGTCAGCAAGGCACAGGACTAGGCAAGGCAACTGGAGTCTGCAGGGCACAGGACTGGAGTCTGCAGGGCACAGGACTGGAGTCTGCAGGGCACAGGACTGGAGTCTGCAGGGCACAGGACTGGAGTCTGCAGGGCACAGGACTGGAGTCTGCAGGGCACAGGACTGGAGTCTGCAGGGCACAGGACTGGAGTCTGCAGGGCACAGGACTGGAGTCTGCAGGGCACAGGACTGGAGTCTGCAGGGCACAGGACTGGAGTCTGCAGGGCACAGGACTGGAGTCTGCAGGGCACAGGACTGGAGTCTGCAGGGCACAGGACTGGAGTCTGCAAGGTACTGGACTGGATCAGGCAAGGTACAGGACTGGATCAGGCAAGGCACAGGACAGATGAATCAGGACAGCCAGCTTCATGAAGACCAAGTAGATCTGGGCAGTGAGGATAGAGTGCACAGGGTTTAAATAGAGCGCCCTGTGCACCGATTGGCTGGAGGACTGGAGAAGAGGATCCTCATTGGCAGTTCAGCGTCACGTGAGTATTCCAAGATGGCAGCGCCCACGGACCGGGGGCACCGCTGATCCTGGCGCCAGAACACACGTGGGACGCCAGCTGAAGATGCAGGGTCAGGCTTGGTAAGTATAGGAGACTGTCACTGTGCAGTGACAGTCTCTGAAATCCAAAGCTGCAGCACCGCAGGGAGAAGACCGCTGCCAGGAAGACGTCTGACAGGGTCAGTGCAGCGCTTGCAGCCGCAGACCGTGACACCCGATTTCTGAATTATAGGGATAAAGAGGCTGTCAATAGAGCATATTGAAACTCCATGGAAGTTAGAACAAGGGATAACAAGATTTTGATATTCCAAGACTTCTCATGTATCACAAAAAATGTAGAGCCATGCCCCATATGTGCAGATTTTCATGAGCATCATTTTTCACTTAATTCACTTTGGCCTTCCCAACTCACAATGGTCAGGTACATGTCTTTGACGATGCTAACAAGGCCAGTCAATTTGTGTTTTATTTAATCAAATGGAGCACTTGAGAAATTTTATTAGTTTATTGTATATATAATAATAAAAAAATAAAAAATCACTTGACCTTTATTCTATGGTCATAAGTGACTTTTAATTTTTATTTATAATTATATGTACAATAAACTCATACAATTTCTGAAGTGCTCCATTTGATTCTATTTTTATTTTTTTGGGCTTGGTCTACCTGGTAGCAGCTGAGAAATTTGCTATAATTAAGTGGCTATTCTACCCCTTTCCCAAAGGCGCCCCCTTCTGCTTGATTACACTGGAAACAGGTTTATTGAGCTTATTTTTGTCATTTGTGTTCCACTATGACTTAGGTAACGATGGCCCCACTAACCTAGTAAATCATATCCCCACCAGGTCACCATCCTAAATTGTACTTGCATTAATATTATCCATAATATTCAATGCTGTCCTTATGGCAGGTTGTGGATATAAATTGTTATCAGTCTTAATTTAGTAGCAGAAATGTCCCAATTTTTTGGTTCAGTAGGAAAATGTTAGAAAAAGTTGGTTTTGGAGCACTGTTTATATTATGATGCAAGTATTAATGATATTTCTTGTCTTTGTTTTACAATCTGTGTTATGTCTATGGGTTCTCTCATTGTACTACCTCGGGTGGCCTATGGGCAACTGCAGAATCAGGCACAATTCTGCGGTTGGCCTTCACCAGCTTGTGATAACAATTTCACAGGTACCTTCATATTGTTCCCAAATGGATAATACCCTTCGAGGCCAGTGGATTGGTGAGTGTTTAACAGCAAATGATAAAACTAAAACTAGGGGCGTAGCAATTTACAATATGAATTGCTGAAATCTGTAGCAGATCCATAAGTCAGATATTTGTTGTTGGAAATACTTATTGGGGTAGAATGATTCACCCTACTGAATATTTATACCCCGAAATCACTGACTCAAGATTTTTTCCTTAATATCTCGTGCCTCTTTCTGCAACATGATACGTCAATTCTTATTGCTGCATGAGATTTTAATTCAGTAGACAGTCTGGCCATAGACAGATCCCCATATTTTCCTTCCCATACAACTCATATCCATCGCCTAAAACACACTCACTATATCTAAGTCTCCTACAGGCAGGTCATACACCTTCCATGCTGTGGTTCATAGATCCTTTTCAAGGATAAATTACATATTAATGAGTAACTATCTGTTCCCTAGACTCATTTCTGCTAATATCCACAATATCATTATTTCAGATCATGCCCCCATATACATCCCCTAGGAGAGAACTTGCAGATTTCCCTCCTACTTATGATTTTTATATAAATTCTTTAAATAAATAAATGTTTCCATTTATAACAATACAGTGTACAGCAGTATAATTGTGGGTCTACGATCTGCAGGAGTAGACTATAGTAGCACAACACAACATTACATCGAACATTCCTAAAAATCTGGCGTGAACTCTTACTAGAATTTGTGTTATGGGAATGATAATTGGTTCTGCGGGTCTACTAGAACAAATCGAACTTGTAACTCTTATACACAAAAACAAAACAAAAAACACACAGACAGTTGACTTTGACAACATAGAAGACAGGGAAACTACAAATAAGGGTGGGCGCTTATTCATTAGTTATAGAGAAGTTACTCGATACCTGCAGGGCTGAGAAAAATTAAGGCGATCTGGGTAGGTGATGCAGAGGTAGCTCAATTCACCTCGTTAACTGGGGGTAATGAAGGGGGTATTTAAAAGATCGGGGAAGATTTGAATTCCAGGCAATGGGCCTGGTCTGGGGAGGAGAAGATCAAATCTTCCATTGACATATAATAGTCAATGCGATGGAACCATTCTGAGATGGATAGTGGCTGATTAGATTTCCAATGCCTCGGAACTCAAATGATTTTAAACAACACCTTATTGATAGCTGGAAGATGGATGATTGCAATAACAGCCAACACAAGGACAACCCAATATTATTCTGTGAAACAGCAAAATCTGTGTTACAAGGTTATAAAATCTCTTTTCAAGGGAAAAAGAAAAAGGAATTCAACATTAACTATGCTAAGCTGTAGTTACAACTGCTTTCCACATTTACTCACAAAATCCAAATGACAAGAAGCATACTAATTATAAGTCTGCAAGACAACTTTTGGAAAGCCTATTATTATCACATGCTCAAACAAATCTTGATTACACAAAAAGCTAACTTTTTTGATGGGTTAATAAATCTGGAAAATTGCTTACAAATATTGCAAAATTGTAGCGAAAAAAATACACTATCCTAAGAATCACAGATCCGTGTACCAAAGTAAAACATACCTCTTTAATAGACATACAGGCAGAATTTCACCATTATTACTCTACCTTATTCAAAGCTACCACTAACTATCCGATTTAGCAATCCATCTTATTTAGTAAAATTAAACTACCTAAACTTGCATCCACACAAAGAGAGATTTTAAACACTAACTAAAGCTATCTCCACTCTTCAATACAACAAATTGTTATATGCCGATATCTAGCGTGTAACAGACCTACCCGCTCCACAGTCCCTCCGGCGCCATCCTCCGTTGTCGCTAACTGCATGCCGTCACGGGGGCGTGACGGTATGCAGATTAGCCATGTGCACCTCGCACACGCCCCGCAGCCGCTTTCCTCTGCGTGCTCTGCTTCCCTGGTTGCTAGGCAGCCAGAATACTTTTACCCCTCGCACTGCGGCGCACTATGCTGGCGTAGGGGTCATTGTTCAGTTGGAGCAACTTGTTGCTGCACTCCTATTTGTTAGTGTCCATATATAATCCCTTGCTTGTCACTTCCTCCTCGCCGGTTATAGCGTCTGCTCCCCGTGCTTCACTCTTTATCTTGCCTCTTTATTTCTTCTGCCTAGTGCTCTTTATCGTTCTTGAGTGCCCCATTGTTATCCTAGTCCTCCACAAGTTTGCCTTTTATGTAAATCCGGGTCCGAATTTTATAAGAATTATGTAAATTTGGGTCCGAATTTTATAATCATATGTAAAGTGGATCTTATTTACTGTTTGTGATTCATATTGTTAAAGTTTTATATTCTAAATACGAATAAAAAATTTGGTCTATTTTAGTGCATACCCCAGCGCTTCACCTTTCTTTACCTATTTGTGCTAATTGAACCATTTTAAGGTTTGGACGCCCTTCTTAAGACTGTGTGCTGCTGCACAAAGGGTTTTAAAGCGCTTTTAAAGTGATAGTACACATTTCCCCATTGTTATCCTGCCTAGTTCCTGCCTTTTGGATCCTTTTGTCTGCCTTCCCTCTCTTGCCCTTTTTGTGCATAGCCTTTGTGTGTTAACCCTTCCTTCTCCTGAAGTGCCTGTTTCTGTATCCCCTAGGGGATTTCCTGCAGTGTGAGTGTGAGTGTGAGTGACCCAGTTTTGTCTTGTTTGTCTGTACTGTCCAGTCTTCCCGGTTACGTCTGTTCTGTGTTTCTTATCGTTTGTCACAGTCCAGTCCCTTCTGGTACTACTTTTGCTACTTACCCGCTTTTCTCTCATCCATTCCCCTCTGTCCCATTTCTTCTTCCGAGTATCTCTAAGGGACGTATCCTGAAGGATTCCTTTCAGCTCCAGTCTATCCTCACCATCTGGGGTTCTAGCGAACACTCGGTCCGGCATCAGGCTCTACAATCCGGTGAGTTGCTTGGCTTCCTCTGTCGTACCTTTTGGTCACCACGGTACCCTGTCGGGGCAAACCCGGGGTACCATAACATTATAACCGGCCAAAAACAGTTTCTGTCACCATGGATCAAAGTACTGCGGATGCCATCAACGCTCTCATTGCCCAGGTCTCAAACCTGGGTCAGATGGTTCAAACACTTACTGAGAAAGTAAAGTCCCAGGAAGGAGCCATCGCTAAACTGTGTGCTATGCCGAACCTTCCGCCTCAACCTCCGGCTCCTGTTACCGACATTAAACTGAACCTGCCAGACCGTTTCTCTGGGGATAGAAGTAAGTTCTCTCAGTTTATGAACAGTTGTTTACTTTATTTCCAACTTCGTCCTCTCGCTTCTGGGGATGAACAGCAACGTGTCGGCCTGATAATCTCCTTACTCCAAGGAGACCCCCAGTCCTGGGCTTTCAGCCTTCCTCCTGATCATCCCGCCCGCCAGAACGTGACTGAATTCTTCAAGGCATTAGGACTTCTTTATGATGATCCTGATTTAGTCACTACTGCTGAGTCCATGCTGCGCTTTTTGAAACAGGGAAAAAGAACTGCAGAGGTGTACTGCTCCGAATTTCGCCGGTGGTCAACAATTTCCCAGTGGAACGATCCTGCACTTCGAAGCCAGTTCAGGACAGGGTTGTCTGAGCAGATTAAGGACGCCCTGGTTCAGTACCCTTCAGCTACTTCCCTCGAGGACATGATGCTCCTGGTCATCAAAATTGACTGCCGTCTAAAGGAGAGACGTCTTGAAAAGGGATCAACTTCCACCTTTTCAATGGAGCCTGCTTTTCTTAGAAGCCCTATTGAGAATGAACCTATGCAGATTGGTGCTTTCCGGTTAACTAAACAAGAGAAGACCAGGCGACGTATCTTAGAGCTATGTCTATACTGCGGAGGTACCGCACATATGGCGGACCAATGTCCCAAGAAGAAGCCTCTTCTGGGAAATGCCTAAACCCGGTGGATAGGGAAGAGGTCCACCTGGGTTTTAGTCTCATCTCTTCAAAAAACTCTTTGATAGTGCCTGCCAGAATTAAATTTAATAGACAGAGCCTTGACGTCTCAGCCTTTATTGACAGTGGAGCTGCAGGAAATTTCTTGGATCTTTCTCTTGCACACTCACTGGGCATTACTACACAGAGTCTCTCCTCTCCTATTACTGCTTGTGGTCTGGACGGGAAACCCCTCTCGGGGGGAAGCATTACCAAACTCTCCCATCCTGTCCATCTGTCCATTGGAATCTGCCATCAGGAGAAATTAGAGTTTTTTCTTATTAATTGCCCATAGGCTCCCCTCATTCTCGGACACCCTTGGCTCAAGAAGCACAACCTAGAAATTAATTGGACCACTGACGAGATTTGTCGTTGGAATGTAGAGACTTGTGCCTCTTGCATTAGAATTCCCATCCTCGTGGTTACTCCGGTTGAGCAACTGTTACCATCACAATACATGGATTTCTTGGATGTATTCAGCAAGAATAAGGCGGACTCTCTTCCTCCCCATTGCACCTATGACTGTGCTATTGATCTGGTTCCTTAAGCCAAACTGCCCAAAGGCAGGTTGTACTCTCTCTCCCGTCCGGAGGCTAGTGCCATGAATGAGTACATCGAGGAGGAAGTGACAAGCAAGGGATTATATATGGACACTAACCAATAGGAGGGCAGCAACAAGTGGCTCTAACTGAACAATGACCCCTACGCCGCAGCGCGAGGGGTAAAAGTATTCTGGCTGCCTAGCAACCAGGGAAGCAGAGCACGCAGAGAGAAGCGGCTGTGGGGCGTGTGCGAGGTGCACATGGCTAATCTGCATACCGCTATGCCCCCGTGACGGCACGCAGCCAGCGACGATGGAGGATGGCGCCGGAGAGACTGTGGAGCGGGTAGGTCTGTTACAAGCTGGATATCGGCGTGTAACACAAATCACCTGACCCAGATGGATATACAACAGTTTTATAAGATCCTTAAACCGGAACTGACACCATTCCTAACTACATTATTTAGCCTGCTACACTCTGAATACCTGTCGTATTTTTTATTCAACCAAGCACACACCACAATTTTATTGAAACCAAAAGAACCAGCAGATCTAGTGACATCTTACAGACCAATTACGTTGTTGAATCAGGATTTCAAGCTGCTAGCTAAAGTTATGGCTAACAATCTATACTCCCCGCGCTACTAACATCACATCAGATGGGGTCTGTCCATGGCAGGAACTTTGGGCCATATTCAGAGAACTGTCCGAAAAAAAGTACGCAATTATTTGCACGGACGCAGCAAGGCAACACCCCTGACACTCCCCTCACACGGACGGATTTTATGTGACTTACGAGTGCCGTATCTTTTCATGGGCATTTGTGAGCGCGTGGTTGTCCAGTACGTGCGTATCTAAATAACCGCGTACACGCCTCGCCCACACTCCTTCATTAAAATGCCTCCCCCCGCCCATTTTTATTTAAATTCTCAAGTGCGTATTTTAACGTGGGAGATCCGAGCGCATTTACCCACGTGCGATTCACATGTCCGTTTGGGAGGCACTTCCGCTCGTATAGTCTATGTGAACTCCGTAAATAAAGTTATTACGCATGCGCAGTTGAAACAAATCTAATAATACGCACGGGAAGCGCCGCGAAAATGGTTCTCTGGGTACGGCCCTTTGTTAATGCAGTGAGAGCTGCATTGGCTGCTATAGTAGCTTCCAAATTGCCTACCGCATCCAAATCCCCTGGCATGCTCTTAAGCCTTGATACCGAGAAGGCTTTTGACCAAGTGTCATGGCCGCATATACAAGATATCTCGGCATATAGGGATTTTGGGGTAAATTTAGTAAAATTCATAGAATTTATATATTTCTCACCCAATACCAACCTCCTTATAAATGGGAGAAAAAGTGAGATGGTGACTATGGGCCTGATTCAGAGGCTGAAAATAAGAACTTACACCTGGGCAAAACCATGTTGATTTCAGGGGGAGTCAAGTTAATTTTATTCTATGCATGCAGGGAGAATGCTTTGCTTTTACTTATTGCACACAGATAGCTGATCAGCTTCACTTTTAAACTGCTAATTAGACTTGAGCTGGGAAACATCACCTTTTAACTATAATACTGTTGCAACAAATGAAATTCGACTCCCCTGAAATCAACATGGTTTAGCCCAGGTGTAAGTTCTTATCGTCAGTCTCTGAATCAGGTCCTATGTCAGGAGGGACCAGACAAGGTTATCCACACTCCCCCTTGCTATTCAATTTGGCATTGGATCTATTACTGAGATTATTACAACTAACACCTAAATTTTATTATTATTATTATCGTTTATTTAATAGGCGCCACAAGGTGTCCACAGCGCTGTACAAAATGCAACAAAATACAGTACAGACATACAGGGTAGGGATGGACAGCATAGTATATATTAAAAACAATATGACTATAAAAATATCACAAGATTTAAGGGTATCACAAAAGGTATCAAAACTACTAAGATAACTGCCATTGCAGACGATCTTTTACTATACATCTCAAACCCTGAAGATTCTCTCCCAGTAATATTCTGCATAAGCCAAGACTTTGGTTGGTTCAGGATTTGCTATTAATCATACCAAATCTGTGGCTCTCTGGTTAGGTTCCTTGCAATGCCCCCGGTGGCATAATTAATTCCAGATTGAATGGAATTCTCAATGAGTTATATTTATACCCTCAGTCAGCATGAGCAACGTTCCCATGCTGGCCATGAGTTAAATATAACCCAATGACGGTAGAACTGTCATTAGCAGCGGGATATCCTGGAGACAGGACATAAGTATTGTTGTTTTCAAAGATTTGGGGTTTTTTTCGCCAAGAAACCCCCTCCCCCCTCCAGATTAAAAGTTTACAAGATTGGGTCCTATCAAGGCAAGTTTTGTGTTTTTTTGAATAATATTTTTACTGTATTTAATGTTAATTTTTTTTTTTTATTATAAAGCGCTGGCCCTAGTTTTTATTATATATCTAAGGTAGCGGTGGGTACAGAATGTCAGGGCATGCTGGTGCTTGTGGTTCTCCAAGTGCCAGCATTCCCTGATGTCCTTGGGCATGCTGGTGATTATAGCACTACAAGCATCAATATGCCCTGTAGTGATGATTTTAGTTATTTATTTAATTTTTACCCGTGGTGGGGAGGGTAAATGTAAAGTAGTTATGTGGATTTTTTTATATTTTACAGTGTATTTTCTTAAAATACTTTATTTTTTCCAGAATCGGTGACCCCTGGATTGGTGTAAGCGTAAGGCAGATGATGTGCAAGAACCAAACAGCACCGCACCTAATATTTTAATGAGAAAAAAAAACCTTTTCTCATGAAAATATCGTGGAACTCCCAGTTCCACAGAAGCAGTACTGTTGGATGCGAACAAAGACAGATAGGCACACCTGTGCCTGTCTTTCTGTGCTCCCTCCCATTGTGAGCATGAGCAGTGCTCATTCTGGCTGCGATTCCATCTGAAAAAAAGACGGAACACAACTCTAAATCAGGGCCAATTAGCTTTACCCTCATCTAAACAGCTTATTTCTACCAAGGAATGATACTTCTTATATATTACTGGGTATTGTTATTATAAACACATTTAAACTACTTATTAATACATTTTAACCATCTGGATATCTGCTCATGGAGGCCCCTAAATATCTACAGTTGGATCTGTTTGTGGACTTTTTATATTTAATTAATTGTTTTTATTAATTTGTGGATTTTGTTATGTTTGCCTGTTCATAAATCAGTTTGTCATGTGCTCCTGATATTTTTCTCCCTATTATAAGACGTTAAAGGCCCCATAATAAAGCTTTTTTCCTTGATTGTGTCTCTCTTATTTTCCTTAATAGGCATTTATTTTCTCTTTCATAATATGATTCCATAATATGTGTAATAATATAATCATAACTAAGGAGAAAAAAAATTATTAATATTAGACATATAGGACCGGATTCAGAGTTTTAGCGGATCCGTAAGGTTTTAAGGTCCAGCACTATATTTTATTATGTAGGTAGGAAGGGCATAACTATTTTGTGTTTAACACAGGATGACAGGGCATGGTGGCGCCTGTGGTTCTCCAAGAGCCAGCATGCCCTGGCATCCTTGGACTTTTAATGCAGCTTTTTTTGGAACTCAGGTTTTTCACCAGTGGTGATGTGAAAGGGATTAAAGTGGGACGGATGTGAACTTACAGAAGACATAAGGAGGGGAAGGAAGTGGACTGCTGGTGTGAGCGGAGGAGAGGG
This sequence comes from Limnodynastes dumerilii, assembly GCA_011038615.1. Classification (NCBI taxonomy): domain Eukaryota; kingdom Metazoa; phylum Chordata; class Amphibia; order Anura; family Limnodynastidae; genus Limnodynastes; species Limnodynastes dumerilii. Next base: position 212,291 of record WWET01002714.1, on the reverse strand, counting down.
GAAAGGAAGAGAAGGGATAGATGAAGAATGTAGTAAGGATGTTAAGTTGAGGAGGGGTAGGCTAGGCTGAACAGGAGCTCTTGAAGACCAGCAATGTGGGGGAGTGTCTGAATGAAGAAGGAAGGTAAATTTGAGTGTCATCAGCGTAGAGGTGGTTGTTGAAACCAAAGGTGCTGATGAGGTTACACAAATATTAAAAATTAAACCCCCCCATCTCCCCGACCACTATAACAACAATAAATAATATCGGCACAACAGGGATGATGAACCACAAGCACCAGCATGCCCTGCCATCCAGGGCCTGCTGCACCATATAAATGGCCTATTAAGTAAAAATAATAAACTGTAGGGCTGGCCATTTCACAGTTAAATAAAAAAATACAGTAAATAAAAAAAATCCACTTACCTGCTCTGCTGGGGTCCAGTTTTGTAGGCTTTTAATCCTGGGGGGGTCTTGGCAAAAATAAAACCATTCAAGCAGGATATCCCGGCGCTAATGACAGGTCTACTGTCATTGGGGCATATTTATACCCTTGGTTAGTTCTCTCGCTGGACATGTAAGTTGCGACGTTCCTAAAGGGTTTTATTTATTTTTTTACCAGGACCCCCAGGATTAAAAGCTTACAAGGCTGAACCCCAGCAGAGCAGGTTAGTGGGGTTTTTTTTGTAGTTACTGCATTTTTTTTTTTATTTAACTATGACACTATAGGGGGCATTTATATGACGCACCGGGCCCTGTATGGCAGAACATGCTGGCACAAATATGAGGGGGCGGCACCAGGCCCGGCGGGGGGACGCAGCAGAGACCGGCAGCTCATACAGGGGAGTCCTGTGTGAGCGTCTGCAGTAGTTACATAGAGCAGCTGTCAGCTCTCCCTTCTCTGCTCCAAGCTATACATGTTTAGTTCCTCTAGCCTTTCTTGGTATGTTTTGTGACACAGGCCAAGGACCAATTTAGTTGCTCTTCTTTGCACAGTCTATAATGTATGTATTTTCTCCTGGAGATATGGATCCAGAACTGAACACAGTATACTAGGTGAGGTCGTACCAACGATCTATAAAGAGGAATTGCTACCTCTCTCTTTCTGCTACTAATTCTTCTCCCTATGCAACCAAGCATCTGACTTGCCTTTCTCATTGCTTTGTTACATTGCTTGGCTACCTTTAAGTCACAAGTAATAATGACTCCTAGATTCCTTTCCTACTCAGTAGTTTCTAATGGAGTGCCATTAATGATGTACTGAGCTTTTGGGTTTTTGTGCCCCAAGTGCATGATTTTGCACTTTTTGGCATTAAACTGTAGTTGCCACATTCTTGACCATTCCCCCAGTCTACCTAGATCATCCCTCACTCCTGGGCTAAACCATGTTCATTGCAAGGGAGTCATATTTCATCTGTTGCAAACAGTATTAGAGTTGAGAGGTGATGTTTCCTATCCCAAGTCTAAATAACAGTGTGATAGCAAAGCTGGTCAGTACCTATGTGCAGTAAGCAATTCAAAGCTATATCCCTGCATGCAAAGAATATAATTAACTTGACTCCCCCTGAAATCAGCATGGTTTAGCCAAGGAGTAACTGTCATGCACTTACTTAAGTCAGGATACAGCCCAGTCTTTCCAGCTTCCGATATTCCCCATCATGTCTCTACAGCTCTCAATATTTCCCCTCATGTCTCTCCCGCTCCCAGTATACCCCATGTCTTTCCAGCCCCCTGTATCCCCCATCTTGTGTCTCCAGCTCCCAGTATCTCCATAAAATCTCCAACCCCCCAGTATCCCCCATCATGTCTCTCCAGCCCCCCAGTATCCCCTATCATGTCTCTCCAGTCCGTTAGTATCCACGTCTCCAGCCCCCCTGGATCTCCCATCATGTGCCTCCAGCCCCCCAGTATCCCACATCATGTCTCTCTAGCCTCCCAATATCCCCCATCATGTGCTTTAAGCCTCCCCAGTATCCCCCATCATGTGCCTCTAGCCTTCAGTATTCCGAAGATGGCGGTGGCGGGTCCCTCCTCCGCTCCCTAGTACCATACTATCGCTGGTGCTAGGTAGCGGAGGAGGGACCCGTTGCCGCCAACTCTACATGAAGTACCGTACCTCTGTATTCTGCAGCTTCCTGCCACATCCAAGTTGGTTGCGATGGGTCCTTCCTATGTATCGGAGGGACCCAGGCAGGAAGGTGCTGAATGCAGAGGTAAGGTGCTGAATGTGGAGATGGCGGCAACAGGTCCCTTTTCCACTACCTAGAAAAGGGATGCTGAGGGTTTTTTAAATTTTTAATTTTGCTACTGACGATTTGGGCATGCACAGTAGCGTCACAATGAGTGGACGCTACCGAGCATGCATATAACATACCCCGTGAAGTTGACAAACCTGGTTAGGGTGGTATGACACATCATTTTTTACCCTCTTGGAACACCTGGATAATTCAAGCAACACTCTCCTATGCACGTGTAGTTTGATGACAAAATTTATGTATCAAGCCCAGCTCTTACTATTGATTACTACTTTTGCATAAGTGAAGATGAGGAAGGAGGAGGTCTGATGATGCTCCAATGCAAAATTTGAGGCGCCATCCCATGCTTTACCCAGGGTTGCTGACTCTTTCAGGGTTTCTCCCAGTATCCCGGGAGAGATAACAAATATCCCTCAATAGGCTTTAGGCAATGAATTTATGCAATCACGGTCTCAAGTCCGGCTCTCCACCTATTAAAACTGTAATTCCTAGTGTTACTAGGGATTAGGAGGGACTTGATGGCAAAGCCCCACCCCATCCCCTGGTACCACTATGGGCCAGATTTAATTAAGAATACGCGCTGCAATAGGCGGGAAAAATTTGCGCTGCGCATTTTCCCGTCTATTACGGTAGCTGATTTTTATGCGCACCTCTATGAGTTATTCGCGGTGTGAAGCTAATTGAATCTGGCCCTGTGAATAGTAGTGTTGATGGACAAGGATGAGGCTTCCTGACACAATTTGCATAAGCCAAGCCCTCATCTCTTTCTTACCTTCGATAGGGAAGAAACAGAAAGTCCACAACCCTGGCTTTACCTAAACTTCCAACATGATTCCTTCCACTAGGTTCCACTTCTCTCCAGAGCTTCCAACTGTCACACTTACCTTGTTTTATTGAATTAATTCAGGGGTTCTCAACCCCATCCCCAAGTGTCACTAATACCCCTTTCACATTGCCACTAAAAACTTGGGTTTTTGGACAAATTTCCAAGACTAAGCTCAAACTACCCAGGTCTAGTGGCAATGTGAAAGGTCTCGGGGCTCTCAACCCAGGTCTAAATTGCCGGGGTTACAACACGGGAAAAAAGAAGGGTTTTTCCTGTGTACTATCCGCGTATGATGGCAATGTGAAAGGTGCCAGATTGTTTTTCAACCCAGGTGTTTCACATTGCCACCGGATTGGTTAGATTTGTTTACTGTTGCTATGTCAGTAAACAAATCTTTACTTGGGGAAGGATCCCTACAAACAGTATAGGGCATGCTAATGCTTGTAGTGCTAAAAGCACCAGCATGCCCTAGGATGCCAAGGCATGCTGGTGCTTGGAGAACCACAAGTACCAGCATGCCCTGTCATCCTGTGCCACACACAAAATAGTAATGCCCCTCCTAGCTACTTATAAAAATATAGGCCCTTAACATAATTTTTTTTTACATTTAATACCCCTAATATTTAAAAAAATAACATTTAAAACCCCTTACATTAAAAAAAATTACATTTAATTTTTTTTTTTATGTAAGGGGTAATAATGTTATTTTTTTAATATTAGGGGTATTAAATATATTTTTAAAAATTATTTTAAGGGACAGCTCTCTATTTTAATATATAGATAGGTAGGAGTGGCATTACTTTACTGTGTCAGACCTAGAATTACTATGGTTTTTTAAAAGTCCCCTTAATTTTTTCAGCCAATAAGAACATCCTAGCATTGTCTTTAGGAAGGCTAGGAATATTGGGAGTCACCTAGTCAGAAGCCATCTAGCCACTCAACTTACTAAACAACCTTCGGAGGGCCGACTTTCTTGGCTGCCCCCAAAATCTAAGGGTTTTTATTGTTGTAACCATGCACGATGCACTACCTGCACATTTGTCGACAAAAAGAGTGCATCACATTTTTCTTCCACAGTAACCGGTGTTTCTTTTCCCATAAAAAATTTCATGAATTGTAAATCTAGTTTCGTTATTTACCTCCTTACTTGTCAATGCGGCTCACAATATGTGGGCCGCACCACCCGTAATTTATCAACACGGTTTATGGAACACCGCCGGAACATCATTAGGAAAAATGTTATGCACTCAGTTTCTAGACATGTCACTAATGCCCATTTAGGCAATCCCAATGTCATCACTGTGAAAGCTATAGAACAAATATCGATCACCTCTAGAGGTGGCGATCGCTTTCTTTCATTATGTAAACGGGAATCCTTTTGGATTTTCCAACTTGATAGCCTCAGTCCACGGGGACTGAATGAGTCCATCGAACTTAATCACTTTTAATGTTCATCCCATTGTGCCTCCATGTACTTGTTATGTCTGTTATCACCATCTTTACATACGTTCCCTTTCGCCCTATGTCCCTTTTGATACGTGCTAGTGGTTTACCACATAGCCTTCATTACCATTGATAGCTATACACATACAAAACTTTTGTCCAGTATGTGTTTATGTATAGATTTTGTGGGTCCTCTGTCTCTCATCATTATTTTTTTATTTTTTTGTATTTCCGTTTTCTTGGGTTAGTCTTAGTAGGTTTTCTATACGATTTATATTATCTGGTCATATTGCGGGTCTTTCTAATAACTATACCCGACATAACTTTGTTCTAATTGTCTCGATTAATGTATGCAAACCTATTTATTTATTTATCTTTTCAAAATTAAGGTGCATATATACTATTGTATTTTGCAATTAAAGGTATTACAGACACAAACTATCACAAGTTTTTGTGTATCTATATGGGCCATACCCTTTAAATTGGTTGTATTGTTTACTTCTCTTTACTTAGAACCAGTACCATATTAACGGCCAGTTCGACTAATAGATACATGTCGACTCACCCTAAATGCATATGCATATACTTTTATCACAATTTGCACCTAAAGACATTTAAGATATATACTTACTATCTCTGTGTACTTGTATGTATAATGTCTTTCCATGTCAATCTCTATCCAGTTTCCCATGCCGCACAGTTATTATTATTTAGCGATATATAACATAATTATCACTCCTTATTTATGTATTAGATTGTATATTTACGTTATACTCTGCTTTATGACCCCTAAGGATTGGAAAATTATTAGAAAGGTCTTTATGGACGTCTGAAGACATACGGTGGAAACTTTATAAAGAGATATATATTAGTGCACTTTATTTATATCTATCCTCTATAATAGTTAACACGTGCCTATATACGCTGGAATGGAAACATTACATCATATGTGATTGGAAAATTTTGGACTTTTATCTGACATCGGACTTAATTGATCAGTCCATATTATAATTACGGTCCAATAGACAGCATAAAGTTCATATGTCTTTTTGGAATTTTGTACTTATTTCTTCTGTGCGGTCTTCCATTGTGCAAAACAACTGTTGTTTGCCATTATAAAATTTTTATACCTGGGGAACTACGTGCATACATATTCTGCACATCTGAAACATGATTAACCTAATCAAGGACACCAGTTCTGTATAAATGTCCGGACCAATCTTTACTCCGCACTCTTTGAAAAAACCTGTCTAAGGAGAAACGCGTCAGAGTGATTTTATCCCACTGGCCAGTGAATTACAACATACCTGTGTCTATCTCCTATATTTGCAGCAGTACTGACCATCTGTTGGTTCATATACCTTCATTCGGATTTTGGTGTTTAGGACCTCACGGCATACCATCGCCTGTGGCCGATCACATATCCGGTTGATCCGGACTTGACGCTTAGCTTCCTCCTAAGCCTACGGACCGGCTGTCCCGCGTTACCATCACCTAACATCCACCGAGAGCTTTGCGGCCTTGACATCCTCACTCTTCGATCTGCCAGGACAGACGGCCGGTCCATCCACCGTCAGATGGCCGGTCCATCCACCGTCCAAACACCAACCCGCAAGGACCCGCAAGTATTTACATATTTTATCCATTCACTATTATTTCTATGGAACATTAGTACATTTACCATCCCAGCTATCTAAAGCTGTCAGAGGTTTATATACCAGGATCAACATCACCAATTCCTCATCTTTCATCCGTTTTGCATAGGATTTTCTGCTTTCATTCAGCAGTAATAAATAGTCCAGCCATTCCATACCATTTCTCCAAGTGCACTATTCTGCTATATAGGATTTATTCCAGGTTTTTGCTGTTACAAGGGTACACAGACGTGTGTACACCCTATTTCCATACCCACTGCCATTTTATTGTATTGTATAATTTATTGTTAAATTTTGCATTATTGTTTTTATTTATTCATTTAGTGGTGTTCGCATGATAATTAAATATCCACCATTCATACTTACCTCCATAGCTGCGCTCTTTTTTTCTTTCTCACCTTTTGGTTTTTCTCATTTGGGGATTGGCAGTCCCCTTTAAGAGCTGCGAATGAGAGGTTTTTTCAGTGTAATATTTGTTCAGTTTATTGTATTGCATTTCTTCATCATAGTTCCCCCATTTTTAGGCATAGGTTTTCCTTTTCTCCCTTAGCTAATATCCATATTGCCACTACTTACATCTCTGACCGACCTAGTTTTGCGCCGACTAATAGGATTTGTTTCCTATAAAGTTTTATTTTAAAGAACTCCTGTTTAGGCTGATTGACAGTTGCTTGCCAGGACATTCCCGGGACTTATAACGCGACTTTTATTTTTTACACTGCAATTTGCCAAGAAAAATCTCAGGTTTTTCAAAGGTGGTGGTATGAAAGCAGTATAACAGTGCAAGTTTTCCAGGTCTCCTTGCTAGAACACAGGTATGCTCATTACTGACTGACAAGGGCAATGACCCACAGGTATACTCATATCACTTATGATTATAAAGAAAACTGGAAAACATGCACCATTTATGATACTTGAGAACCCCTGAATGACCTGATGTGTGAAACACATTTTTCATTCTTGTACACAGGTGGTTACCATAGCAGCGGATTGTTAGAAGCTCATGAGCAGTGTATTTTGTACCTTATGGTATGGGTCAAGTTGAAGGTTTTGCTATACAATGTCGTGACCCTTGGCAAGTCCGCATTTTTAGTTACAGGCTTGATATTGACACTGTCAGCGGTGCTTTCCCTTCCTCATACATTGATAATTCTAGTACGCTAAAGCGCCTAAGTTTAGGAAATACCGCATGACTCCAGAGACTCAGCCATTTACCGCCTAGAAGCAGAATGAGGATTTGGGTTGCAACATTTAAAGATGTTGTTGCCAGGAGTCAGGACTAAGCAAAGCTTGGAAGTGGAAGCGTGTGGGATTGCATGCATTTAGTCCCAGTGGTTACGAAGCACTTCCTGTTCCTCTGCTGTACACATTACTACTTCCTGTAAGCCGCACTCTACCAGGTGTTGGTGACTGGCAGCACTGCAGGGTGGGCTGTGCTCGCCTCTGGGGGGGATTGCAGTTTCCTCTCTGGTGAGTCCATGCGATTCTGCTTGTGCTGTGTTTGGGTAACATGCCTCGGTGACATTGCCCTTCTTAACTCTCCACTTTGGAGCTCTGTGTCCTGAGCTGGTGACACTTCCACCTATAATATGGCTCCCGGTTGGCAGGACAGGAGGTGTATTTGTATTGCCACCGAAGTGTCACTCGTGGGGCCTGCACGCTCCGTGAACTTCTTTATTCTGCTCCTTTTGAAGTTTCTCGCAATGTATTATAGAAGATTCACAGAAAATAAAGTATAAGAAAAGGTGCAAAGGTCACTCGTTGGAGTTGAGCATATTGCAGATTACGGAGTCCCATAACTGTCATTATTTCTTTTTTTAAGCTTTCTTTAAACAATAGGCGAGTTTTATTATGTCCTCAAAAATTCTCTACTAGTAGATTTTGTGCTAAATATATAATTACTGCAAGTGATGGTCTTGTTTTGGGGAACTATTTGCATTCTTATTTTAAGACAAAGCACCTATAAAAAAAAAAAGTTCGTAGCAATCGCACATGTGCACTTTGGCTCTGAAATCTTGAATGCATTGTTTTTTCTGCATGTATAGTTAGTAGGTTAGCTAAAGTAAACAGTAGAACAAAAGGAAACAAGTGCTGTTCTATAACAGTGATGGGCAACAGGATGGCGTTCTCAACTTCCCAGTGGTGCCTTTTTTATGTTCTCGTTTTGTTTGTTATAGCTTGTAAGGTTTATTAAACTTGCTTGCATGGTATCAAATTTATGGTTTAAGCTTAAATAATAAATAAAAGTATATACGAGTTGCTAGGAACACACTTTTGCTGCTTTGGGGAGTGTGGTGGATAAGTATGGAAATAGTTTAAAAGGTCGGGGGGAGCATGTGGAGTGGCATCATAAATCTGAATCCAGCCAAAATGGTATATCAGTAAAAAATATGTATTAAAGCATCATCAATTGTTAAGTGTGTATATGTATATTCAAATATATAGATACAAGAGAAAGTTCCTCTGCCCTCTTGCCATAAACCAGTAACTAACTGTGCCATTCTAGCTTTAAAATAAAATGCAGAATAGTTACAATTATATGGTAAGCCACCAGCCTCTCCTTTATGGTAGTCCTAACTCTAAAACTGTCAAATCCAATATAAGCACTCTAACAGTTTAAAAGTTAGGACCACCATAAATGAGACTGGTGGCTTATTTGCAAATGTATATAACTAGTCTTTGTATTTTATTTTAAAGCTAGAATGGCTCAGTTACTGCAATAATAACACGGGGGTGGGAGGGATTGTATGCGCTGAATACACTGCTACTTTTATACACTGGGAGTATCTACAACCTCCAAAAAATAAACATTATAAAAGAAAACCGGTATAGAAGAACAGCACTGTGTAGCTATACCTAAGTGGACTCCGAAAATCAGAAATGTGATCAAATCTAATAAAAATAGAGACTCTCCTTCTTGTATGATTTAACCCTTGGAAAAAAGGGGTTGATAAGATCCCTCTTATCTCCCCCTTCCGTGGGTAAAATCATATGGGAAGAATTCTTTCTACACTACTGGTAAAAATTGTGGTATTCTATTGTTTGTTTTTAAAAGGGACTGCTCTTATTTATTCTAATAGATTATTTTTTTTATTTGTGTATGTATCTGTATCTTTTAATGTATTTAAGGTACTAGATATTAAATTGTTTGGGATACTAAAGCATTAAATTAGATATTATTTAGAATGTATAGTGCGTCTAGTGTTAGGGCACTTTCTCTTGTATCTGCATTTTTTTTCAGGCACCTGCATTCAATTAAGCAGAAGGCTGTAAAATCTGTCTATGGGGCTTATTCAGAGTTGCACTTGCACCTTTTTTTTTAGGTGTAAAGCTGGCCACACACTAGAGCGATTATCGTGCCGATTTAGCAATTATCGTGGATTTGCCGAATTATTGCTCTAGTGTGTAGTGCTGATAATTTACTGAAAGGGCCAATAATCAAAAAAAAATGGCTGTTGTCAGATAATCTGATCGGGTGGTTTGCAATATAAATTATCGTTTATCGCTAGCAAAATCGTGCAGTGTGTGGACATTTCAGATAATCGTATGTCTTTGCTAGCGATGTTTTACTTTGACACTGCCCCTTTTGTAAAACACGCGGCTATAATCGCGTAGTGTGTGGTCATGAACGATTTCTTGAACACCAACAAAAGCACAGAAAAATCATTCATTTTTTTTACACTTTAGAAATATCGGACGAATTATCGCATAGTCTATGGCACCGATATCGTTACCTGCCACTAGAGGAAAAATTGGCAGAATTATCCATAATTTCACGCTGTGACGATAATCGCTCTAGTGTGTGGCCAGCTTTAAAATGATATAACTGGCTTGGGGGTCTTAAAATAGTCAAAAACAGAATAGAAAGGCCAATAAGACACTCACAAGGCTTGTTAGCAGAGGGTAAGCTAAACTTTTCAGGTATTTTATTATAATTTATCCCAATGTTTCAACCTCAAATAGTGGTTTTCAGAGGGGATCAAAAACAAACAAAGTGCAAAACTTCCGATTCTGAGGCTGCAGCGTGGTGCCAGGCTTTTACCATTTATATCACATGTATTGTTTGTGTGTGTGTGTGTATATATGTGTCTGTGTCGGGTTATTGATTTTGCACTCTGTTTTTTTGACCCTGTAAAAACTGCTCTTTGTGGATGAAACACTGGAATATGCTATAATAAAATACTGGAAAGAGGTGTGTGTGTGTGT
>WWET01002714.1:150088-162388 GCA_011038615.1 Limnodynastes dumerilii | reverse complement strand
TGTGCGGGCGGGGGGGGGGGGGGGGGGGTCTTCTTTTCCTGTCTGGCTCCTATATCAGAGAGGAAAACCCATCTGTTGTATGCTGCCATGGGAGGAAGAGGAAATAGAGGTTAAATTTGCTCATTGCACAAAAACACTGAACAAATTTATTTGTAAACTCTAATTTAGAATTGAGATACAAAACATCACCTTTAAACTCATTCTTTTTGTAAACTTTAAATTTGCTTCTTCCCGTGCAGGTTTTAATGGTTTTACCCAGGTGCATACTTGCTAATTTTTTTGCCGTTACTTCCATCTCTGGATCGGCCCCATAATCGAAATATAACAAAAACTGTGCATTACTTTAATTATTCTACACTTAACAGTACTAAATACTATAACTAAAACAAAAAGAATTGCAGAATGTGTTACAATCCATGTTAAACAATGTTTCTTCCTAGTATAATAGCAGTTTCACACTCAGAAAAGGATGTGGCTGTAATTAAGCTCTTTTCAAATGGATCCAAAAAAGACATAGCACTGTGCCATTGCCTAGCTACAGATCAGAACACAGACAGGTAATTACCAAACATACAATTACACTATCAACCAAAGATGTGGCAGTATAGTAAAGTCATTTACAAATAAAATTCTTTTATTAAAAAGAACAAAATGAATACAGAAGAGTAAAAAGGAAAGAAATGTAATTATTAACTAATGCTAGAAGAAGCTATTTATAAAAGGTTAGGACAATAAAGTGTGTGGAGGGGGGGTGAAAATGGCAGAAATCAAAGGAAACTGCACTCTAATTGGACAGTAAATATTGTCAGTCCACCCTATACCAAAGGAAACTTTCAAATAAATGTAATGTTTAATATAGTAAAACATCATAAAGGGAAAAATCATTAATTAAAAATAAACAAAAATGTACAATGACATTTTACACCAAAACACGTTAAGCTGTGCATACACAACAGCATGTATTGGTCCCAGCATGAGGTGGCTGGTAAACAGGGCGATTTTTCCCACTAGGGAAAGGTCCCGATATCAGTGCCACTCATCTCTCCTGCTGGAACCTATAATACTGGCTGAAGAAAAGCCCATTAAGCTGATTGGCTGCAGACCTATCACTCTCAGCACTAATTGGCTGTATGGGCCTCCTGTCAATCTCAACAGGAGGCCTGTGCAGATAGCCAACAGGTAGGCTGTAGAAACTCAGGTCAGCATCATGTGGCACCACCACATCCTGGCCAGAGTTTACCCAGAAGTCTGACTCTGCAAGTATAGCAGTAATATAGTAAGAAAGCTCTGCATTTCTTGTAGAATGTAGAGCTTTCTTTACTTTACTTGTAGTCAGTATGTGGATGTAAAGGTCTGATAACTGAAAATGGCCACACACTGTCATATGATGAAATCATGGTATCTTAGCGATTCTGGTATGATTATACTGGTAGACAATGATCTTGTCACATGGCTCCTCTTGTATTATTATAAATGTATTCTCTCTGATGGTCATAAATTCTATAACCCAGAGTTTTGAAGTCATGCCCACCTAAAGTGCAATATTGTGTTATATGGCCCATTTATGGTACTTTTAAGGAGGCATCTATTGTCCACTTTCTGTAGCCATGCCGGTGTGACTGGCAGCTCCACACATTTGCTGAAGGTCCAACAGTTTCAAAAGCTGCTGTATGGACCGTTCCTTTTGCCTGCTAAGGTTAGCTGTGTTTCTCTGGCATCTTCTGATGGAACTGAATGTTACGCTGTGTTTCTTTGGTGTATGGTAAGGTGTTTTAACTGTCTGGACACTTTTTGCTACCTTGTGTGGTAATATTTAAACAGCTTCACTCATGGAGCTCTCCTTTTTTTAAATGTTCTTAATAGGTGCACTTCTTGGATTTACACCCGGAAGTAAATTTACGAAGGTGTCATTATTTTGGTGCTTTGAAAACCGTGGAATATCGCAGCATTCTTTTTGTAATGTAACGTTAAAATCTCTGTATTTTCTAAATTGCTATTTTTATGACAATTTTGGATATTAAAATCATGTCAATTTTTGCTTCCAAAATGGCCGGTGCACGTGCCCCTTAGTATTAAACATATTTAAAAAAAAAATAAAAAAATTCTAGGTTAATCTCTAAAAAAAACACAAAAAAGTTATAAAAAAAAAACCAATTTAAATAAATGCATGAGGGGGGACAGGAAGGTTTTTAATCACTAGAAAATACACTCTGCAGTAGCCCCAGCCCCCTTGGCATGCTGCTGCTTGTGCCCTGTCAGACATGTTGTGCCTTGTAGTTCTAGAAGTGACAGCATGCTAAGGATTAATGACTCTGGCTGCAGGATGCGGCTGCATATATTTTATCATTACAAAGGAAGTTTATCCTTTAAACATTTTATACTGGGTTTTATTTGTAAGTGGGGTGTCGATTTTAACATTCATTCTGTGATTATGTGGTCTATTTTGCAAATTAGACATTTCTATCTTCCGACTTGATCGCCATGGCGATTTAATAGACGCCAATTTTTTATTTTAAAACTGTAGGGATTTAATGGCGATTTTTTAATAGTAAATTGCAGCTTGTTTAAAATCGCCTAAAAAAAAAAAAATCCCCAAAAATGGCAATTTAAGCAAAAACAACTTAATTAAATGTCGCTCCTGGACTTCTTACCAACCAACCTTGATGCAGTCAGTGGTGAGGACACTTCCATAATAAAAAAAAATAAAAAAAAATAAAAAGTGGTATCAAAGTAAGTGGATTCCAAGTATGCTGGCTAACTACTGTAGGACAATTATAAGGAAGGGGTTATTCTAAAAAACTTGTTTGAAATCAGCATAGAAACACTAAGCAATGCACCTATATGAACTCTGGTGACATAAAAATAATACAAATTATGTTGACCAGTGTTATTGGGCATTTTGAAAATCCATCCTGATCATTCAGCACAAAAATAATTGGCCCGAGCTCTCAATTACTTTATGGGCGGACCAATAATTGCTGTAGTGTATGGTAAGTTTTAGGCCATGGAATTCAATCCAACCAGGTGATTACATTTGTACTACAGTTGAAATATTTTGCCTTTGGACATTATTGACTATAGAAAGTGTATGTGTGTCTGCCTTCAGCATTTTACCAAAATATAAAAGGTTAATAGATAAATACATGCCTGTCTGATTAAACAACATGACATATTTATCTGCTGAAATAACTGTAGAAGGACATTGTATTTATAGGAAAATATGCATCACAAAGTATATGTGCAAACCTAACAATACAGCCATTTGAGATTAGATCTGCTGGTAAGAGATTATTAATTGGGAACAATTAAAAAAACACCTGCTCTCTTTTATGTGTACAGAGTTAGCAATACTTCCTAAGATTGCTTTTAGAGAACACATTGTTTTAAGGTTACATATATATTAGGTATGTACATTCAGCAAATGTAAGCACAAGTAGGTAGTGAGTTTTTAGAGTGAGGAATATTTAAATACAACAATGAAACACAGCACACATATTATAATTACCTAAAGTACACTGAGTTTCTGTAATGACATTTAGCTCTCTCAGGTATAGTTTCTCCTTATGCGACAGATCTCTTCTCTCGAAATCTTTAAAAACAAAGAAATGTTGCTGTTTACATCTGGACACTTACCAGCGTACCATTAATTGGTAGATTTAGTAAGTTTGAATTTAATACAACTAATAGTTACTATACAGAACACTGTATAAGAAACATTACCAATGGGGCACAACCCTATATTGCTTAGATTTCTTTAAATATTCCTTTTGTATTAATATCGCTCTTCTTTGCTGGAACACTTTGAGTTTCAATGTTTTAGGATTACAAATGTCCTAATATTATTATTCTTTGATGCTGCATAGCTACAATTTATTTACAAATGTGCTTTTTATCTCTCAAATAGCTCGTGAATGCTTTCAAATAATTAAACGATAAATGCTTTTTAAAAAGTATTTATCAACCTTCGAGGATACTTGCAGCTACACATGCCTATTAATAATCAGTTATAATAATAATTTTTCCCCAGTCATCCAGCTTTTATTTTTCTTAGTGCAGAAGTTATGAATACCGATTAAATTACCATACATTTCTCTTCAGCCATTTTCCATGACTGACATCATACTTTTGGTATGCTGAATAAAAAAAGCTTAATAGGGTCATAGGATAAAACTGTATTTTATTTGGACTCACAATATAAAATTACCCCTCTACAGTCTATATTGCATGCAGCAGCAAGACTGATCTTCCTTGCAAAACGCTCAACTAGAGCTAGTCCACTCTGTCAGTCTTTACATTGGTTGCCTGTAAACTACAATATCAAATACAAAATTCTCTTGCTAACCTATGAAGCCATAAGCAATACTGCACCTGCATACATATCCTCACTTGTCTCAAGGTATATCACAGCACATTCTCTCAGATCACCACAAGATCTATAACTCACTTCTACACTTCATAAATGCTCAGATTTACGGTTGCAAGACTTCTCCCGAGCTGCACCCACTCTCTGGAATAACCTTCCTCGCCCATTAAGACTATCCTCAACAAACTTTCAAGCGTTCCCTTAAAACTCATCTCTTCAGATAAGCTTATCAAATTCTACAACCTCCCTAAGCATTAAGTTCCATATTAACAACCACTTCTGCCTTTTTACACATTATTAACACAAACTTGCACACTCTCTCTTTCTATTCTACAATTCCCTCATCTCTGCTACTAACACTGCTGTGTGGTTGGATCATACAGAGCACTGAGAGCACTTTTGCCATACACCCTGGCTGGTCCATTGTGTGATATATAGCACTTGCCCTTATGTATCAAACCCACTGTCCTATAGTGTGAGAGCTTGTGAGCAGGGCCCTCCTGCCCACCCAATCTGTCTGTTATTACCCAGTGTTGTTTATACTGATTGTTAAATTGTAAAGCGCTACGTAATCTGTGGGCGTTATATAAAAACCTGTTAATAATAATAATAATAATATTTGACACAAAAGTTGATAGGATTCAAGATTACTTCCCAAACTGATGGGAGAAGGCTCCAAGCATTGTGTATGTGACATTGGTGCTGCTAGGAGCTTGTTTCTGAAACTGCACACTATGGGCCTGATTCGTTTAGCCTCGCAAGCACATATTTTGCGGTGCAAAGCTAATTCTGGGAATTTTTTTTCCAGATTTTTATGTGCATCTCATAGAGACACACATAAAAATTAGCTTCCATAATGATGGGAAAATGCGCACCGGACATTTTCCCGTCTATTGCGGCGCGTATTTTTAGTTGAATCAGGCCCTATGCATGTATATAGAGGAAAGGAAAACCATTAAAATGTAAGTTGCATTTTACCAGGGGGGAGTTGATAGGTAATGGGACAAACAGAACCCTACTATGAGAGATCACTAACACATTTGAGAAGGAATAAACAGCTTTAGTGTGGGGGATATTGTCAATACAAATATAATAGCTTCCTCATTGAAAACAATCATTACCTGGGTATTTACGTTTGAATGAAGTGACCCCCAAATATTCACTGACTTGTTCTTGTAACATATAGTACTCTCCTGCTTCATCCCTTGGCCATTTGTATTCAACTAAATTTTCTGCTGGAAAGTAGCTGGAACTGATTGAAAGAAAGTGTTTATTAGTGTTTAGGTTTTTTTATAATGAGGGAAAAAATAAAATAGAACAACCATGTTAAACATTTGTAATAGAATATTCACACTTAAAGGTAAAGGTAATGAAATATCAAACTAGGGGCCTGATCCAGGATTCTGCACAACACCTGACTTCTTCAAGCTGCTTGCGGATAGCACTGCGTGTGATGTGCGTGCCGATGTTACACAGCAGATCTTTATTTGTACGTAGTTCCATAAGCAAGGGGATCCGTCTGACAAGGTATTACGTGGCATATGGATGCCTAGGGTGGTGGGGATAGGCGTGCAGATGAAGCAGAGTGGGCAGCGGAAGGCACTTCCACGCAGATTTGCATTTGGGGCGGATGCAGATCCCTGTGGACAACTTAAGTAAGGGTTATGGACGCATAAGTCCAAAGTCCACATGTGAGAGGCGAGTGACATGGGAGTTCACTTCCCTCTCACATGCGGATTTTCAGACCTCCGTGTTTATGGAACAAACGTGTACGCAATCTACATAGCGAAACGCTACATAAATAGCGTACAAAAATTACTACGCATGCCCAGTAACTTTAATCGGTTAGTTACTGACGTACGGGCACAGAAAAAGGAGGTCTAAAGACGGGCCAATGTGTTTTGTGGGGTTTTTATGTTTCTATTCAGTAAAAGCAAAGTACACATAACAAAACATACACTAGAGTAGGCAAAGCATAATGCAACTGAAATAATTATCAGTCAAATAAATCTGTCACCACAAAAAAAAATAATCAAGCACTAAAGTAATGCAGTAATAGGAACTATGAAATACACTGAAAGGCCGTACAGGTTGAGCAAACGTTATCCAAAATGATTGGGACCAGCACTGTTTTGGATTTCAGAATACTTGCATCGGTGTCATAAGAACATTAAACACATAGCCTAAGTAAGTAATTATATACAATATTTGTAATATTGGCATCAGTAGCATACCTGTACTTTCTGTACGCTGTGCTGGTATTTTATTTATTTGGGATAAAAACATATATACAATATGAATATACTGTTGTGCGTCTGTGTTTTGACTGTCACATGAGGTCAGGTATTTAAAAACGGCAATGCCAAAAAAAAATAAAAAATACATTTTTCGAAATTAAGTATTTCAGGTATTTGTTTAGAAATTTGTATTGGATTTATAAATGTTTCTGCATGTATGCTCATAAATTAATCAACCAGTTCAGAGGAGATCCTCATTCGGGATCTGATTCACAGTTAAGAAGCGAGATCTAAACAAATGGGTCCGTAATTATACATATAGCATCTCCCTTGACAGATCCTCGTTTTTGTTGTTCTTAACCGACTTAAAAAGGCCAAACGGTAGCCTTATCATCCCATACATATCTATCTTCTTACATTGCTAAAGAATGCACGTACTTAGCAAACCGCGCCCTGTCTGCCCCATTTAAATCCCCCCCATCCACTATTCTTAACTTCCTTCTTAACTTTTGCTAGCACGCCCCTTCCTACTTATCTCATTACGAATGGCTTTGTAAATTGCTCTTAAGGGAGTACCCTTCTTAAAACCTACATAGATTGCATAACTTAAGGTGCTACGCATGCGCAGTTTAATTGTTCCTAAAAATACGCTCAGAAATAGTATCGGCTTCTTAATTGTTAATCAGGTCCTCAGTTAGTAAAAGTTGATTTTTCCTACACAGAGGAGAATTTTAAAAGCATTATTATAACAGGATCTAGAGGCCTATCTACATGGGTGCAGTCGTTATAGAGCTTAAGGTAGAGTGGGTTCAGAAGCAGCCATCCATCCTTCACCCACAGAGGATACACCAGGAAGAGGGGCAACACTCAGAGCCAGTCTATAAAGAACATGCCAGCAGCTAAGTGCTGAGCGAAAAAATCCTGACAATGTACAAATCAGGTAGCTGCAGAAGTATTGAGTTTCAAGTACAGCTTCCTTGAGTTCTCTATGCTGCACATGCACACAGTAGTCATTATTTAGAAATTCTTGTTGTACTGATATGAGGAGGAAGTATGTCAGTGTAACTCTGCCATATATCATAAAGCCAAGACTATTTTACAAGTGTGGCTTCCAGCTATTCCATTAGAAAGAGAATGAACAAATTGTTCTTAAAATAAAAGAAAAGGAGGAAACTCTTAACCAGTTCCACACCTGCAATAGGTTCTTTGATCTCCTGCTAAGAGCGTGCAGCAATCGTCTACATCCCTGCCCGATTCTCTGACCCTGTGGGAGAATTCCAAATATAAACTGTTGACTAGTGTGAAAACAAAACAAAACTCATTACCAATTCCATAATGTAAGTCCAACTTTGAGCCAGAGGTTAACTGATTAAGAGACAGAACCACAGGAAGTGGCTGAGATCTGCATTAGGGTCCCCATAACCAGGACAGTGCTGGGATGGATTTAGGAAGTAGCTAAGAAGTGGACAGGGAGCCAAGTTCTATGAAACACATTGAGGAATAATTATGTATAGTAACTAGCTAGGAAAAAAAAAAAAGGAGGCAAAAAATGTCCTCTACCAAAACATATTTAGCACAGTTTGATAGAGACACAAAATTGACAAGATGTAAGCTAATAGACCTGGGTACAGTTTATATTTGCTACATATTAGCTACATTAAAAAAAAAATTCTTGCCCAAAATCTTGGTTTGAATTTTCGCAACTTGGGGAGCTTTCTCCAGATGTTGTTCGTCTTCTTTTGGTGGGTTGGCTTCCATCGCTGGAATTTTCCTCTGGGTCTCTTCCATCATTGGAATTGTCTTCCTGAGGGGAAATAAATTGGACCAAGTTGGAGAATTGTATACAAAAATAAAGCCACTAAATTATTCTGTTTATTGTAATAGATATTCAAATTACAAAATTCATGCCCTGCAAAAATCTGACTAAGACAAGCTAAATAGTCAGTTACTCCACACAGATCACATACATTTAAATTATCCTTGCAGACTATACTATAATTGTAGACTATACAGCAATCATTTACTTTTAAAGCTGCTTCTCTAGTAAGGTTTGTAGTATGGATCTCCTGCTTCCAGATAATATATTGTTGAAATATTTAACAGCCAGGAACCAATAAATAATAAGGAAAAGTCTTACTTCTCTTTAAGTTCTGGTGTCCGTAATGAGAACACCCAATGGCCTCCTGCTCTCAGGCTGACCAGCGTGTCGGCAGTTCCCATTTCCAGGCTACATGCAAGAGTTTCCTTAGTTTTTCTCCGGTAATAGGAATCTGAAATTGCTTGACGTCCACACGTTATAGGAATCCCACATGTTATGCTAGGATCCCAGGGATGGTAGTAATTTGTAGAAGCTGCTTACAACTTTCGTCCACAGCAGTGGACTTTTTCACAGCTTAAGCATGTGGCATAGCACGTGGAAACTCTTGCATGTAGCCTGGAAGCAGGGACTGCCGACACGCTGGTGAGCCTGTGAGCAGTAGACCATTGGGTGTTCTCATTACGGACACCAGATCTTAAAGAGAAGTAAGACTTTTCCTTATTATTTATTGCCTCCTGACTGTTAACTATTTCAACAATATATTATCTGGAAGCAGGAGATCCATATTACAAACCTTACTAGAGAAGAAGGTAATAGTGGACTTCTATCACGGACAACAGATAAGGATTCCTCAAAATTGCAACATAGTAACCAACTAGAAGTTATCTCCACGTGTGCTCTGATTATTCAATATTTGATACTGTTGCAACATTGCATATTATAATGGTTCCAGTAATGTTGTTATGGTTTTAATGTGTTTTAAATAATTGTCTATTGGAAATTAAAATAAATAGAATACAAAAAGCTTAGTTAGAATCAGAAATAATCTAAACTGACTACATTAGTGAACTCATTGGAACATGCAATAAACAGGCCTGGAGAAGTCCCAGAAGCCAACAAAGTTCAGCAAAGGTGAACTGCCTAACAAATTACTGCTGATAACCACAACCTCTATGCTTAACACCCAAATTCCTTCACTACAAAATCATTTTATTTAACCCAAATAAAAATATTTCTGTTTCTAACAAATATATTTGTGTTGAGCAGCATTTTATTTTGCCATTTATGGCCTTCAAACCAGTGTTTCCACTTACATATTTTGTCAGTTTTGATTTTTATTTGCAGTTGCACTTTTCTGACTTCTAAATGTTATCAATTGTTTTAATTGTAAAAACTGGAGTCGATTTTCCAGTTTTTTGCCCTACAGCAGAAACCCAGATGTTCTATGAACCTAAAAGCACATAGCTCCTGCTATTAGTCCACAATTACAGATCCATTTGGGAAATGATAGAAACAATTGATACGAAATCAACTATACAATACTTCTGCTGCATATGCTGACACTTCTTGTATGTTCTTTCATACGAGAGCCAGTATACACAATCAACATCTCACAGAGAAAATGGGCTTCAAGACAGGAAAACGTACGGAGGAGAAGAGAAATAGAACACATCAGCCTTGATATAAGTGACATTAATTTGTAATGTATCCCCTGTACACACGGTACAAATGGTGAACCCAATGATCATATTTTGTACTTTGGTACACTGATGTGAAGCTTGAATCTACTATAGAATTGCATGAGAACTGACAAACTGCACAAATGAATTTATATAAACAGTAGTATTGACAGGTTCCTGAAGCAAGCAGGAGACAAAATAGAATTATAAAGTTTTCAAACATCAGCACACGCTGCAAACGTAACCAGCAATACATCACCTGTCTGCATGCAAGTACCTTTCTTTAATTTACACTCCTACAAAGACCAAGGCTACCATACACGTTGTTTAATAAACTGTATGAAAGTACATGGCATATATATCTTACCTGGATATTGCATTGGATGTGATGCACATACAATGCAATAAAAGTTGATCTGATCATCCATTCATTTTTTTTTGTCGTTTTCTATTCCTATTCCCTTCTGCTATATGACAAAACCTCTGTGTACACTAGTCCTGTGCACATACACTTATTTGAATCTTTTTCTATACAAGCATCAGAAGTAGGAGCACAAGTATGCAGCTTAATGTACACTGTCAAATAAATTGTACCAAAGCAGGCAATCACCTTTAAATCATACCAAACCTGCTGAACATCCAATGCAATACATTAGTATATTGCCATTTCATTACCTTCTCTACTCTCCACTTTTGTCCATGCAAGAAATCCGAGCTACACTGGATTACCAGGAACATCCTTAAGCCAAGAGCATTCCATAGTGGGCCAGGTGAACACCATTTAAACTGCAGTACAGTACTAATACAGTCAGTAGTACTGACTTCACTTATGAGAATGTATCAGAAAAAAAACCAAAAATATATATATATTAAAGGACTTAGGAGATGGTAGGCTCTTTTGTGAACATGTTCCGAATAACAGAAAACTTTCTAAAAACAAAACAAAATGACACTAAAGATAACTACTGATAATTAAGTTGTCTTAGCAGACAAGGACTTTAACGAAGGGAAACAGCGTGATATAAAGAGAGCTAAGAAAGCATCAGCTTTTTGCATCATATTTAGAAAAGCAGACACCCGAATATAAACAATCACAAAAACAAAGTCCATTACAGTACACCTTGAATTACCTTAGACATTTTCACACGACAGAGAGGGGCGAGCAATGCCCGCTTACACACAGGCCTATGCTGTTACATCCATTTACAGGGTATAGAGCTCTATACATAGATAGACAGCCTTCAGCATCTCACCTTTAAGGAGGACGGTGCAGGAGTGGCGGGATCGCTGTCGCATGGAGGCCTCGCCGGTGACATGACGGCAGCCATGATCTGATCCGCAACAGAAACACAACAACGGGACCACACGAAAGCAGCACCTCCCCCTCTGCGCTCTACCACGCCCCCTCATTCAACACGCAACGTATGACACACCCCGATACTCTAACCACGCCCACAACGTAAGGAAGCGTCTTTAAACCGGCGTCTGTCCCCTGCTCACCGGGTTGAGTCTAGATCCAAGCAGGCTGAGCTAACTTGGATGTAGCCTATTCTGTATAGTAAGGTTACATCTAAGTGGGCTTAACAACTCTTATAGTCTGAACGTGTTTTGTTTTGCATTTTAAAAATGTTTCCATTCAAAATACAAATCTGTAACAATGCAGTAACAGTACTAAAGTCAAATAAAATGAAATGAATAATAAATAGAATGCGCATTTTTATATTTATTTTCAGACATGCATGATTGTATATGGCATTGCGTATAAAACGTTGCCAAATTTTTCATAGAACGTCTATGACATTAAAAATGGTATATCATGCACCGCCACCCATTTCTAGTTTATATTATCCACAGGGGACTTTATTTAGTGACACAGTCAGGGGCGTAACTTGAATATTGTAGACCCCATAGCAAAATTTGGAAGGGGCATCATAAGAACGTAGGTCTTTGCTGCGTATATATTTAGATACATAGAAACATAGAAAGTGACGGCAGATAAGAGCCACATGGCCCATCTAGTCTGCCCATTTGTTTATTGAAAACTATACTAACCCTAGGCCCTATTTACCCTCAATTGGGGTTACAATTTAGGATACCCTTATATTTATCCCAAGCATGTTTAAATTGTTCTACTGTATTGGCCTCAACCACCTCAGATGGGAGAATATTCCATTTATCTATCACCCTTTCAGTGAAGTAATT
>WWET01002714.1:108448-132157 GCA_011038615.1 Limnodynastes dumerilii | reverse complement strand
TTTCTAACCCTGGAATTTTTAGCCCCCTAGGGTTACAATTGTATTTGTTTCTAAAATGACAGGAGACACTATGGGTAAGCAAGACTTTTTTTTTTTTTTTTTTAAATCAAATGGTTTTTATTGATTTTTGTCAGCGTCATACAGCAACACAAACACGTAGCAAAATTCCATATAGATACAAAGTAATGCAATACAAAGGAAATGAAAGGCAGAGCTCTTAAAATACATTACTAGAGACTGGAGTAGAGGTTACATTACATTTTGAGGAATAATGAAATAAAAAACTTAACCAGAACCACATTTATTATATAACATCAGAAACTGGGTTACCATAAAATGTTGAGTTCAACCAATAATCCCAGACTTTATGAAATTTTTGTGGACAACCCCTACTAGTGAATACAAATTCTTCATGTCCAATTGAGGAATTAACCAGCCG
Organism: Limnodynastes dumerilii; assembly: GCA_011038615.1. Lineage (NCBI taxonomy): Eukaryota > Metazoa > Chordata > Amphibia > Anura > Limnodynastidae > Limnodynastes > Limnodynastes dumerilii. The sequence goes on along the minus strand of WWET01002714.1, from coordinate 131,718 downwards.
AAACCAGTCCCCCAGTAAAGGTGGGTCAGGTGCACACCAAGTATGGGCTATACACACCTTGGCCCACATACAAAGGGAAATTACATAAATTTTATCATAACGATTCAAATCAGTATCAAGACCTATTCCAAATAAACACCATTTTGGATCCCTATCTGGAGGAGTCACCCCAGTACTAACCATACAACGAATGACCTTTATTAACATTTATTTTTAACATAGCAAATAAAAATTATAAATGTTATAGAAAGGTCGGGCGCATGATACAAACTAAAAAAACCGCACCTATGTTCAAATTCCTCACAGTATGAAATATTACTTCAGATATCCGCTTGTATCTTTATTAAATAGTGCTGTAGCAGCTGTATTTCTTTCTTGTAAACGAGTCACGTATCTGCCTTGAGGCATTTTCCAACTAAAAAACTATTTTAAATACGCTTGCACCATGGTCAGGGCTGGTGCAAAGAAAAGTAGTAAGCGCGTGCAAACTGTCCACACGGATGTGCGCGAATCAGCTAGTAAACACCCCAAAAATACATTACCATATTCAAACACGCCCCCTTTTGCATACAAATAAACACAGATTCGTAAGCTGGCGAAAACGTAAAAATGGCATCGCATGCACCTGCTTTACGACCAACAATACGCTTCTTGCGCAGTGTGCAATTCCACTACGCATCCGTCTAAATTTTGCATGAATACACAGCTCTAAATCCAGCCCTACATGTTTCTGGAGTTTCCCCAAGATCCAACCCCTCTGGACAGAATAACTGGCATTAGCTGCAGGTGTTTTGAAGTTTCTCATCTCCCCTGACAACACAGCGGCCCTTCTTCACTTATTCCATTCTCTGCTTCTAGGGATAGGCACTATGTATTAAGGTCTGTTTGATTGCAGCTGAGGCGACCATAGCACAAGGGTAGTGAGACTCAAAACCACCATTTATTACTATAAGTCAACTTTAGTCCTAATAAAATGTGTTTAATGTACCTTATAATTAATCATCCACCTTTCTTTTAAGTGGCTGGCATGGTCCGACTATATTGCAAACATATGCTAGAGACCCACAAAGATTACATGGTGATACCTTTGCCACCCGCACACCTTTAAAGTGCTGCCTTCAAACTCTTTGGGCCAGATTTACTTAGCTGCAGTAAAGGAAAAGTGGAGATGTTGCCCATAGCAACCAATCAGATTCTATCTCTCACTTTACTATTAAATACTAGAAAATATCAGCTAGAATCTGAGTGGTTGCTATTGGCAATATCTCCACTTTTCCTTTCCCGCAGCTTAGTATTAACATACATACACCAGACCCTCCAACATGACCCATTCCATTAGGTACAATTTAATCCACTCCTGAGCTTCCAACTGTCACTCACCTGGTTTAAATGAATTAACTGATATTTGTAAAATGATTTGCCTCTTCAACAAAGGAGGTTACCATAGTAACTGACAGCTGGAAGCTGAGGAGCAGAGTATTTTGTACCTAATGGAATGGGTCATGTTGGAGGGTATGCATATACACACACACACACGTGTTTCTTGTCTTCTGCTCTTCCTTAGAACCCTGATGATAGGAGTTGAGCATTTGACCTTTGCACATAAATATATGGTCACTTACCTCTTTGCTGATTCTCACTTTTCCTTCTTTCTTCCTTCCTTCAGGCGTCTGGAGGAGAACACAAAATTGTAACTCATATGCCCCCATACACACCCACACACACACACACACACACACACACACACACATTTTGCTACATATACACACACACACACACACATAGGTATCTACACACATAAATATAGTTGCATGCATGCATGCATTAGATACACACACACACACACACACACATACACAACATAGCATGCATGCATAATATCACACAAATCCACATAACATACATAATAGAACACACACACACTACATACATGCATCACACACACACACACAACATGCATGCATAATATCACACACACCATGCATGCATAATATCACACAATGCTTAATAACACATACACTAATATCACACAATGCTTAATAACACACACACACTAATATCACACAATGCTTAAGTTCTATTATATTGAAGACAGGGATAAGAGAAAAAAAATCTACATATTTTACATGTATATGCGCACACTACTCACTATTCATAAGTAGCGGGAGAGTCTGCGCACCAAGCTATTTCAAAATACATATAAAAATTGTAATAATAAATGTTATGACATGGTATGGTATAGTAATATTGTACAATTTGAGTTGTGATGGTCATGGAATGTGTTTTATAAATATAATAGATATAATCTCTGCTTTTTTCACTATTCCTTCTTTCTCTTCTTTCTTTCTTCAGACATCTGGTTCAGGACGCAAAATAGTAACTCATATGCCTATATATATACACATACACATATATATAAACACACACAAATTTATACATAGAGAGAGCTAATATATACATATTTATTGCAAAGGGGGTTTGTGTGTGTGTGTGTAGATAGATAGACACATACATATATCCACCATATATACTATAAAACAATTTGAAAATTTTGAAAACATAAAAAAATAAAAATACAAGCATAGGAAAGTCACAAAATATATATAAAAAAAATTCAGACATGTCAAATACTTTTCCTTTTTTTTTACATAAATAATATATCTAGAAAAAAATCAAAACTAGTTGACATGTGTGGATTTATATTGTGATTTTTCTATAAATTACATTTTTATGTTAAAAGAGAAGAGTGTGTGTATAAAAACATCAGATTTACATACACACACACACACACACACACACACTTCTCTCTTCTACTTTAACATAAAATGAAAAATTTAGAAAAATTACAACACACCCTTCTCTTCACTTACTTTTCTCTATTCATTTTCTTCTGTCTGCTCCTCGAGGCACAGGCTCCCTGGGAGATGTACGTCACATCTTCCTGTCAGATCTTCCAGTCAGCCTGCAGGTGACGCCCCCAGACTGACGTCACAGATAGTGTGTGAGTACATTGATGCAGGGAAAGCAAGGTCTCATGCTCTCTCCCTGCAGAAATGATTACTTTGGAAGGTGCAGGGAGTGAAACAGACCTTGCGTTCCCTGCATTGCTTATGTGTTGCCACAAATTACCAGCAGGGCTGCAAATTACTAGCGGTCCTTCCTGGGTACATGGTGTCCTGGGCAGGACAGAGAGGAGGCCTCGGCCTAGGCCCGGCTGTCCCCCCCTGATGGTGGCCCTGGGACATACAAGGAGGCTGTAATGATAGCTGGGACATACAAGGGGCTGTAATGATGGCTGGGACATACAAGGGGACTGCAATGATGGTTGAAACATACAAGGGGGCTGCATATATGGCTGGGACATAAGCAGTAATGCCCTGTGAAGCCCTTGTGATGTTTTAACCAGCCAGGAGCCTCTGAGCATGTGTAGAGGTTCCTGTCAACTCATTAACACTACACATGGGCTTCACAGCACACATGAAGTTTTTATAAATATTAAACTTGCTGAGGCCAGGATCATGGCGAATAGTCACGATACTGGCTTCACATCACTTATGCCAAAGTCTTAAAATGGAGCCCTATATGAGGGCCACAACTACTGTTTGTAACTATTTAGTCTCCCTGTGGCGGGTGTGGGTCCCCGCTTAGAAAATGCGAATTTCGAAAATGCGAATTTCGAAAAAAATTTCTCCGAATGCGAATTTTCGTCGATGCGGCTAGGGTTACTTGTCACTATGCTCTGCTACTTCTTTTGTTCAAAATTATATGTTATATTTCCTGTATGCAGGATTTTGTATTGTTATGTGCAGTATACGCTACATGTTTTTTTGCTAGAGTAAAAATACTCCTCATAGCGCACCTGATTCACAGATAAGAGTGAGTTAGGTGCTGACCGCCCACCTGTTTTTAGGTACCTTATGGCACTTACGAGTGCCATAGGGCTACCTCATTTCTCTGTGCAATGTCCATACGGACATCGCACCTCCCCGCCCTCCCCAGTTAATCTAAATACCTCCCCCCCTCCCACTTCTTCCTAAAAGCGCCCCGAGGCGGCATAACCCCGCCTCTATGGATGTAAATCCCTGCGTGCGGCCTTTAAAGACCGCACCTACGCTATCTGGTACGTAGATAGCGTAAATGACCTACTACACATGCGCAGTAGGTCATTTCGGCCAGATACACACTTAAGAAGCAGAAACTTCTAAAGTATGAATCAGGCCCAGCATTTTTAAGGAGCATTTCTTACCAAAGAGGAGTATATTATTACCGGTAATGAAATAATATGGTAAAGTGGTCTATGCTGTTCCAAACTGACCATTTATAAGTAATAACTATGATTGTTGCTCACTTCTATCTATCTATCTATCTATCTATCTATACATACACACATACAAAAAGAGTGGCATTTTGAGATTGCTAGAATAAAGTACTAGGAGTCCAGGGCTTCCAGTGATTCAATTTTAATCACAAAACTTTTCTCATTAAAACTTAAATCGGAAGCCATTATGGACTCTTTGTACTTTAATAATCTCAGAGTGCTGCGCTCTTTATATCTATATGTATTTGGCTATTCTATCATAATGGGATGGCAACTGAGTAAGTTGCACTTATTTATTATTAATAGTACACAGTTGTGTTAGCAGCTAGTCTAGACACATGGATAATTCACTACAATATGCACGAATTATGACAAATAGTCAAGGTAAGGGGAAAAAAGAAGGCATTGGCTCCTTTAAGTGAACCCAGTATAGCATATATGGAGGTATACTGAGATAATGATAATCAAATAAATTACACACCAAAAAAGAGTAAACAAAAATGAACTTTCATAAAAAGATTAATATAGGATATTATGATATGCCATCAGTGAATCAATTATCATACATACATCCTATCAATAAATCCTATAAGTATCTAATATAAGTGTGTGTATATGATTTATACAAATTGTCACCATTAGCCAAGTGAGACTTCAAGGCACAAAACCATATAACCATAAGAATATACATCATAAGAAGGCAAAGAATATAGAAAAAAAAGTCAAATGCCACGTAGATCACAAAGTAGGCCAACGAATACTGCAATGTCGATAATAAAATGAGCAGTCAACACACAAAAACAATTATTAAAAGTTCATGGAATGCTTTATCAAGTCATGTCAAACAAGACTGAAGTTTGGAATATAACATTGCTTAGTTAGCATCTGTTTATATCTGCACCATGGATGGGACCCAGACCTCCGTAGGTTAGGCTTCTTACGCAAGCCTCTTGTAAGATCTGCACATGTGCGTGCATAACTTTAGAAGATCTAGTAGATCCGTCAATTCCTCAATGTTGGTGGGGTGGGGGGAAACATTTTAATAATACAGGCTCGGATTCACAACACCGTACATGTTGCACATACAGTCTTAAAATACCGATAGAAGCTACTTCGAATGCGTAATAACTATTTTACCTAATCTACATATCGTTTCGTTACGTAGATTGTATCTATGTCTTTAAGGACCACATATATGCAATCTACGTAACGAAACGAAACGCATGCGATGTAGCTACTATCGGTATTTTAAAACTGCATGTGCAACACGTATGCTGTTGTGAATCCGGGCCACAGTATGGCCTGGCTTAAAGACTTCCATGCAGATCAGTGGTTTTACCATATGGGAAAAACAGTGGTCTGGATTAGTCTCCATGTGAGGAACTGCAACATATCAGGACTTTGCTGAGGTGTTTGCATCTATTTTTGCTGTTACCTTTAAACTCCACATTATCTTTTTTTGTTTATCCCAGTACAGTAGTTCTAGGAAAACATGTGACATTAGGCCAGATCCACACTTCCAGTGCAACCTCCCACTGTATTCAGCATTCTGTGTGGGCTAGGGGAGGATATTCCCCTTGGTTAAATGGAGGTACGATAGATTACCTCTACCTTCAAACTCCCACACTGTCCTCTCTGTCCTTACTTAAATGGGGATGGTGTGGAATTCAGGATAGCACAGAGGGCACATAGCATGCACTTACTGTACTAACTGCATACTTCTGCCCTCTCAGAATCACTTTTTGGCGGATATGCTCCCTGGAAGGAATCCACAGTATCCAGCTTGCACATGTATAGATCCGGTCCATTGTGCATGATTACCACCATTTATCTTTATTAACTTTTTTGTTTTAAGAAATTTCATTTTCTTTTATTAAATACCACAATGTTTTTTAGTGTGCACTATGTTTTGTGTAATTTCTCACCACTTGATTATCGGCTTTATATACATATTTCAGGTACTGTACACTATTATATTTTGTTGTGACATAGATTGACATCAAGTGATTCATTCACAACACTAGAGGGTAATGCTTTGGTGTTGTTAGCTGCTGGCAAGCTCTTGTTACTGAATGCACTTTTATGGTCTAGTGAGCTTCATGAATTTTTATATCTGCTTTCTGCATACAATCAATCACTTCTAAAAAGAGAGAGAAGACATTGACTTAAATTTTTCTCTAAATGCATAAAAAGTATACACAACTGTAAATTATATATATCCTCAATCAATCAATCAAGCAATCAGTCACATTCACCTATGAAATGTATTAGCAACATTTAAAAGAATATTCCAGGGTGTCTGTAATGCCTTCAGCCATTTTGCTCCATTTCTCTGGATTTAAGTTAACCCTGTCTCCATTTATGGGAGATATGATATAATTAAATGTGACATTAGTTCTTATTATTTATTATTTAAGGTTCTTATTTAAGTTAATATTTTCTTGGGGTTATATTGTTTACTTTAGCATAGCTACCAACATTGGTGGCAGTGGAACAGAGAAATCATGTCATTTCCCTTTTAACCCTCTAATTTGTCTGGCACACTGTTTTATTACCCTGCACACCACTTGTCTGTTGTGCATGGCACCTATTGATTTCTTCTGAAGGTAGAGGAACAGTGACTGCTCTGGTCACATTGGCACAGTGTGAGAGATATGTACCTGACTGACCAACTCCTTGACCATTGATCTAAGAAACTTATAGTTGTTTCTCCATTGTTTTGAATGATTATTGATTGGTATAAAAAACTTGCTGCTTTTACTGACAAAATTATTTTAGCATTGGCAAGGAAAAATTAGCATTCCACTCTCCAAGTGTGAGCAAGTGCAGCATTACAGCAAAACGACAAATTGTCAGATGAAATTGACAAGTGGGAAAAGTAAATAATTGTATTGGTTCTGCCTTTTGGAGACATTCCAATTGCAGTTGATTGACTGTACCCCACTTTTAATACTGAGAGGTGTTGAGTAAACTGTTAGACCAGATTTAAATAATTTACTCCTGTGATTGTCTCTTTTACCCAGTCTCAGATTACCCCCTTGCTTTTGGGATAGAGGTTGTAGATAGGCAGCAAGAAAGCCTGGCTCACTACAGGTATTTCCTACTATTTCCATGCTATAAAAGTCTCCCTATAGTCCTTGGGCAGAAACGATTAATGTTGATAACTGTTCCCATCTACCAGATCATAGTAACAATTACATTACACATTAAACACACCATAACTACATAATCTCCATATGACAAATGTACAACACATAAACTACATGTTCCAAAGTTATTTAGGTTCAAGTGTCCTAATAAATGTTTACTAATTAAGTCCACATGAGGGAACAGGGTTAAAAGGTACCATAGAAACTAGGCGCAGTTTAACTATTGCTATATAAGACTTCTTGTTTCAGCACTATAAATATTATATATATTATATATGGATGTAGTTTGGATTGACTTCCCCTGATGATGATGATAACATGGTCCCCGAAACGGCTATCAGGCGCTTTTGGCTCGTTCTGGTCTGAAACTTGCTCCAATATCTACTATTATTTAAAAGTTTTGCCATTCATTCAACTATGTGTGGTACTCATCTAGAAGCTAAGTAATATCCTGGATGCTATCTTGATGTATTTATGAATTGATAATACAAACTGCTATGTGCACCCGCATATGATTTCCTTATTTTGTTATTTGGAGGACATTGGACTTGTGCTTGAATATATGTTCTTTGTATTTTTTTTTCTGCACTATTTTACAATATTTTTTTACATATAGTTGTTTTTTTTGTAATTATATATTTATTTCATTTTTTTTTTTCATTTGCTATTGCCTGGTCTATTCTAGAGGTGATGACTTTGATGCTATGCTTTTGTCTATTAACTAATAGTTGTGAACTCCATTCTTGCTATGTTTTTATGAGTGCAAGCCGAACAAATAGCAGTCTGTTACATGTAAAATGCTTAATTATTGAGACCAAGTTTGCTGATCTTTATATAGATGAATGAGTTTTTAATCAGTTTTTCCTCATGCTTCCCTCCCTTCATCTAGAATAGATGCCCATTTTTTCCACCTTTGTTTTCAGAAGAACCATCTGTATTTCAGTGAGATTGTTTGTTCCCTTTTCTTAGCCAGCTGCTTTATTGTTTTTTTATTTTCTGATAGCTATCCTGCCATTAGTACATTTTCTCTCTAATGTTGCGTGGTTTCGGATGACACAGCCAAACTGACCCTTTACAGCTTGCAATGCCAAATAAGTTTCCTCTCCTTTTTTGTCTCTGTGGAGTGCCTGCTAGAATATCTTTCATCCTTATTGCTGCAGTTTTCAGCTCCCCTTTCTAATATTACATGTTGATTGTAAAATACAAAAGATTAGTTGCTGTCAACACTTGTATATAGCTTTAAAATTCTGTATATAGCTAGGATAGCTGAAATAGGAGGTGATATTTCTAACACACATTTAAGCTCAAATCCCAGCTATTTTTTTTTTTAAATGTAAATAATGTTTTGTGCACTCATCTAATTTCCTAAAGGGCTATAATTAAACACAACTTTTTTTTTTAACTGTGTTTTACTGACCCAATAAGGTCTGGCTGTATTCCAGACTAATAATCTTATACAAAAATTCAAAATCACTAGGAGTGTCAAGGGTTTAGAACAAGTACTCTCCCCACTTGCTGCTAAATATAGACTATTTAGGAAATAATACCAAATATTTTGAGAGAACAAATGCAAATAAACAGATCTCTGTCAGTGCTATGGGCATCTACAAAAAAACAAAGTAAAATTGCACTGATCTGTATGTCAGATACACTCAGGATGCTACTAGTGGGCCAAACACAATGTGTGCATAACAGGTCTTCTAAGAAAAACCAACTACAATAGGCCATCTGCAGTGCAGACCAAAGAATCAAGATCTGTAATCTTATAATATTTTTAGACATCATTTTTTTTATTATATCACATTAAAATACTTTTCACCAACAATGGATTGTAATCACACTTAAGAAAGTGCTGCTTTTTCTGAGCTTATTTTTAGGATCGGTTAAACTGTGCATACGTAGTAACTTTTTTTACTATGTAGGATTTCGGCATGGAAATCCATTAGGCACAGACTTTAAATCCGTGCTTAGTGAGATACATACGGAGGGGCGTGGCAATCCTCTGTAAGAAGGAAGTTACATGAATGTGGTAGGCGGAGGCATTTAAGAGGGGTCAGGGGCATGTCATGGATACATATTTAGATTCATTTTATAATAATAAGTAGAATATTTTAGGATATCTTAATTTCATGCTATGCTTAGATGTGTCTACACTTATCCAATCAGCAAAATTGAATATAGTTTAGTAGCTAATTACTTAGCTGTGTATATAAATACCAGTTTGTGTTTTCAAACAATTTATATATATGTGTTTGTGTGGGAAGGTCTAGGTGCTCAATATAAGGTCCCCATTTTTTATAGAATTTTTCAATTCCTTTTTCAATGTCTGGGAGCATTGCTTTTCTGTGAAGAAAAGAGCAAACGTGTCAATAAACTTTTAACTGTACCCCAAAAAAGGAGGTTTGTGTGAGATCTATTGTTCAATAAGAACTTTTTTGGCCAGAGTAACAATGGTAGTCAATATTGGTATTATCTCAAAAAAGATGCATAAGGTTTTTTTACATTTCAAGCAGTTACCTGAATCCGTATTGACCATGTGTCGTCTTTGATTGGGAGCCATATACATGTATGGTTTTAATGTGAATCTCTTGAAGCTGAGCAGAATGCAACATTTTCACAGTACTCTCATAATCATGTAGTAACATCTCAACAGAGTAAATCTGGGGAATATCTGCTTGCTATCTATTAATAGAGACAGTCCACAACTTAGTGGAGGAAGTTAGAAATAAGTCTTTTTGCAGAAATTTTGTTCTATATTTATTTGTTTTTAAAAAGTGTAAAAGATTAATAAGGTCATCTTTTTGACTGGTATCTTAAAACGCCACAGACTGAGTTTGAGCGTAGTGCCGGAGTGCCGGAGTTGAAGGTACATGTAAAAATGTGAGTTAGGCAGTTCAAATTTATCCCTCAAAGACTGAAATGCCATTAAGGTGCCTCCAGGATCAAATATATCTTTGATAGATAAAATACCTTTATGTTTCCATAAGAGATACGTTGAGTTATCCAGACTTGGCGTAAACATCAGGGTTTCCCCAAACCGGGGCGTATAAGGAACTATAAGATGAATTTATTTTGATCCAGGAGTAATAAGTGTCTCGGAACATTACATTAGACAGAATAGAGGAAGGGATAAGTTTGCGAAGACTATGTAATAGTGCATCTGGGGAAAAAGGGTAAAATAAGGCTTCCTCTAATTGTAAATTTGTATATTTTTCTCTCTGTAAAATAAGGCTTCCTCTAATAGTAAATTTGTATATTTTTCTCTCCAATCTATGACATAGCTAAAAAAAACTGCACAGTTAAAAGCTGTTATATCTGGGATTCCAATACCTCCTTGCTCTCGAGGTAACTTCAATTTAGCCAATTTAACTCTTGGTTTTTTGTGCTGCCAAAGAAATCTAGAGAATATTTTATCACACATTAATTTATCTGAATTGGTAAGGGTTATGGGCAACATTTGCAATACATTTGATCATTTGGGAAATATCACACACTTAAGAACTGCTGCTCTACCCAAGAGAGATAAAGGTAACAATTTCCAATTTTCAAATTTTCTAGAAATGTCTTTAATAATAGTAACATAATTAAGGTGGTATAGTGATTGTATTAATGGAGTAATTTGTATTCCTAAATATTTAAGTTGATGCAAGGATATCTTAAATATAGGTGTAGCCGAAGTCACCTCTTTAAGTTTATTTGCGGCAGTTAGAGGCATAACTTCTGATTTTTTAAAATTTACTTTATATCCTGCAAATGTACCAAATTGTTGGATTGTTGATATTATAACTGAGAGTGAGGTAGCAGGGTTTGAAACAAATAAAAGTATATCATCGGCAAAGAGTGCCAATTTCACTTCTGTCTTCTTATTCTAATGCCTTAAAATTCTTTTAATCTCCTCAAAGCAATTGCTAATTATTCTAATCCAAGGGCAAATAATAAAGGAGACAAGGGACAACCTTGTGGGGTACCTCTCTCTATAAGGAAAGAGGTCGAAAGATATCCGTTACTAGTAACCTATGTGGAGGGGGAAGAATATAAAGACATATATAGACAATAATGTAATGAATTTGCGTGGAAATCCAAATTATGTTAAGCTTTCAAACAGGTGATCCCAAGTCACTATATCGAATGCTTTTTCAGCATCGAGTGAGATTAACAAATTGAGATCCGGGTCACCAGGCCCCTCCGCCAACTTCTACATCACCGGTAGTACTTTTCTTATATTTGATACAGAGTGACGGCCCCAGATAAATCCGGTCTGATCTCTATGAATGATGGATGGTAAAATATGTTTAGCCCGTTCTGCAATTATTTTAGTGAATAATTTATAATCTATATTTAAAAGTGAAATGGGCCTATAGGAGCCTGGTAGCTCCGAATCCCTGCCTGGCATTGGGATCACCTTTATGACAGCAGAATTAAAGTATAGAGGTATAACACATTTTTCTTTGATATGAGTGAAGAGTGATTGTAACGTTTCAGTGATTTCTGAACTTAATATTTTAAAAAACTCCCCACTAAAGCTGTCAGGTCCAGGGGCCTTGAATGGTTTTAATCCCTTGATAGCCTTCTCTACTTCTTGAGTGTTGATAGGAGCTATAAGAGTGTCAACTTGGAGACTGGTTCATTGTGGAATAGGTAAGTTAGACCAAAATTTTAGTTTTTCATTATCATTGATCTTATCTTGGGAGTATAATTTTCTATAAAACTCGTTGAAAATCAAAGCTATATCAGCTCCTTTGTGTGTCTTAGAACCATCTACCTTTTTTTAAAGTTCGAATAAATGAGTGACCTTGTGAGCCTGATAGCAAATTGGACAACAAGCGACCTGGTTTATTGCCGTGTTTATAAAATTGATAGTTAAATTGGTGGGTACGTCGATCTCCCAATTGTGTGATGATATTATTAATGTAGTCCTGTGCCTCTCGATACTTGTCCTTATTAATTCTAGTGGGATGTGTAGTGTATGTTTGGAATGCTCTTATTAGTCTCCTTTGTGCTTCTATATGTGATGGAGCATGAGTTTTATCAAATTTTTTGACATATGAAACCTCTTATAATGGCTTTTGCAGATATAATATAATATAATAAAGGATCTTCTTTGTGTTCAGCATTAAAAGTTGCAAAAGAGGCCCATGTAGCTTTGAGCATATCGCAGAATGTAAGAGAATTCGCCAAATATGATGGAAATCTCCACGGTCTGTAACTTCCTCTATCTAAAATAGAGGATACAGTGGTCCAAACCAATGCATGATCAGATAAGCACATAGGCTCTATGACCGCATCTATAACTCTAGGGAGGAGAGATTCAGAGAGGAGTATATAGTCTAGTCTCAACATAGTTCCGTGTGCAGCTGAAAGACAAGTATAAGTCCTATCTGTGGGATGTCGCGACTTCCATATATCACAATGGTGTAATTGACGGATTAAACGTATTAATATTTAATTTATTTATTTTTGTTTGAGATCAAGTGTTTTGTCGATCTACGATCGATGAAGCAACCATATTGAAGTCCCCTCCTAATATAATTTGTTGAACAGTATAAGGGTATAGCTTGGCTAGAATTTGTTGAAAGAAAGGTTATTGTATATGTTACAGATAATGTAGGGAGAATGATGTATAGAAACTTCTGTCAGTATCGTCCCTCTGAATCTATTAAGTTAGAGTGTATGTCTAATTGTAATTGTTTCTGAGCTAATACAACCACTCCTCTTGCTTTTGAATTAAATGAAGCAGAAGTTAAGACCGAATACATTTTATTTATTTTTTAGTGATTACGGACTTGATCTAGATTTGCCACTTATGCACATTTTCCTCTCCCTGCAATTGGAAAATGTAGACAAATGGCAAGTGCACATATGTTCCTAAAAGGATTCCAGCTTCCATTCTGGAAGGATGGGGCAGGACAAGCCACCAACCTTACAGTGTGTACGCATGGTGGAAGCTATGCCAGAGCTTGGTTAATGATCCTTATTTATGCATTTTCTTTGGGAACGGTGCATAAACTTCCTGTGTTTGAAGTCTCGTGCGATGGGAGTGGTGTCCCCTTTTTACACGTAAGGAACGTAGGATCGAACAGCAATACGCCACCAAAACCCAGCTGCCACTGTGCACTGGGTTCTGATTGCAGTGGCGGCAGAGTTTTGAATCCAACCCGCCTGTTTCAAACCTTGAGATTGGGTCATGTTCTAACTTTTGAGTTAGATGCAGTTTCATGAAGGTATGTAGTTTCATGTATGATTTCCTTACTATACATTGACTACGTGCCCTCTTCTCTTCACTCCAACGACACACCCTTTGGAATGCAAGACACCTTAGCTCAAAATGTGATAGGGTGTGAATAAGGCGCAATTTTGTGCAGTTTGTTTCTGAGCATCTCAAAAACATCATATATGTCACGCCAGCTGCCGCACACTCTGGGTCTGAATCAGAACCAAAATACCCAATAGTATTCACAGTCAGAAACTTTCATTATCAGCAATTTATTTTGAATAGAAATTCCCACAAGACAGTTACAGATGCTTTTCATCTGTCATTTTTATGATTATAAAATTGATTGGATTTATACATTGAATGACTGTGTTATTTTATTAAATAACTTAAGGAGGCACCAGAGAATATTTAGGCGTGCACATCCATATGAACTGCCACATATAGTAATAAAAACCAGCTAAGACTAGTAGTAAAAAGGAGGATCTATGGTCATCTGCATCCACTCTTCTTCATTATTTATGTAAGTTCATTGTACTTATTAACTTATGAGTTAAATGAACTTACATAAATAATGAAGCAGAGTGGATGCAGATGTATTATGTTTTATTAATGCACAACAATAAACTAAAATAGCTTTTTTCTCTCCCCTCCTTTTATATTTATATTATGGGCTTTTTCTAGTTATGTTAAACTGTCTCATTCTGTATATTTTAATGCATCTCATTCACCATTTATCATGGAAAAAGCTTATTTACCATGCTTGTTGAAGACAACATTTAAGAACCTCATATGCTGTATAAAATGCCATTACCGTAGTCAAGATTAACTGTAAAAGCTGTTCTTAAACATGGCAGGCTTTTGGATTTTTTTTTACCATATTTTTGCCTACATGGACGTTACACATATCATTCATACTAAAACATTCATCTAGTTATTGTATTATAAGAGGATTATACAAGATCAGTAAGGTTTATAGGCAGTAAAATGATTATGAAGAAGAAAAGAGAATTACTAGTACCTTCAAGCATTATAGCATATATGATAATACAGCTATTAGTTTTAAATAATTCCGCAGTGGTGTCACAATATTATGTAACTACAATGGAAATCACCTTTGCATGCATATGGTGTAATTTACAAAGATGTTTTGGTACACACATCTTAGCTTTGTGTTTAGATACTTTGTAATGAGTTTGTTTTCACACTTAGTAAATAAAATATTTCACTTTTTTAAGAGTTATTTAATGGCAGTGGCATTGGGCTGGATCCAGACCTTGTTAAGTGCATGAACTTAGTTACACCTGGGCTAATCCATGTTGATTTCAGGGGGAGCCCAGTTAATTGTATTCTTTGCATGCAGGGATTTATCTTTGAATTGCTTACTGCACACAAATAGTGACCAGCGTTACTATCACACAGTTATTTAGACTTGGGATAGGAAACATCACCTCTCAACTCTAATACTGTTTGCAGCAGATGAAATATGACTCCCCTGAAATCAACATGGTTTAGCCCAGGTGTAACTAAGTTCATGGACTTAACAAGGTCTGGATCCAGCCCATTATTGTTAAATTAATATACAAATAGTTCAAATAAAATGTTTTTGTTTAATTTTTGACCATGTGCAAGAGGAAAGTATGCATTTTTTTTTTATTTCATTGTTAAGCTGGTCTTACACTAGTGCGATTATTGTACCAAACATACAAATATTAAGAGTTCAGTACAATAATAGTTGTAGTGAGTGGTCAGGACGAATTTTTCAAACAGGCAATGCTTTGGTATGATTATTTAATCTTATGGCATGCTTGAAATATATTGTGCGCTAGCTGCTTCTAAGCAGAGCCAATCAGATAACTGCACTGAACAAGGGCCCCTGTCTTCTGGCATGATTATCGGTTCTAGCAGGAGAGGTATATGGTGCTGATATTGGGACCTTTTCTTAGGGGAAACCTGTCCCATTTTTTGTGCCACCTACTGCTGAGAGCAATATTCTGTGTAATGTGTGGCCAGTTTTCCATTAACTTTATACAACCGTTTATTAGAAAAAAAAACTAATTAGGAGTTGTGCGGGTTAAAAACAGATGTTACTACTATTTCAATACTGGTGATTGAACTGACAATTGCCTGAAACATTCATTCATTTGCAGCTATTTAAAATGTCATTGTGTTTGGTGTGAGATGGGTGATAGTATCCTGTTTTTGTTTTTTTGTTTTTTCTTTAAATAATGTGGCTAAATAGTAGTATTTTAAACATAAAAATCCCACCATATTGTAATAAATTCTTTGTAAACCTGTAATGTAATTGCTGACTTAAGTGTGGTATTTCACTAAATCATAGTTCAAAAACTATATAACCTATAGTTTTTCACTACAGTTTGAAAAATGTATTTGTTTTTATTTGCTTTTGTAGATGTAGAATGAACAGTAACACTGCATGAGCTTTAATGCATTTATTATTTGACTTGGCCCATTGCATAATTAACAACCAGCCAGCAGATGTCCTTTTGTTGGAAACAGAACTTAATGAAGGTGCCAAGAGAAACAGAAATTACTTGTTGAGATTGCATACAGTGGGTCATTTAACAGCTGAGTATAACAATGTAGCTAAAAGTGACATATGATCTCATAATACATTGTTAAGGGATAGGTATGGCAGATATTGAACCAACTGACTTCTTTCTCTGTCAGTTCTAAAGAAAACCTTTTTAACTTACGTAAAGATTCTAAGGTAAAAATATCAATGGACAATATCTTTTTTTAATCACAAGAGTTCATATAAGTGCATTGCATACATAGTGCTTTTTTTGCTGAAGTACAAGTGTTTTACAATGAGTCTATCATAACATTAGGTTTATTAATAATACAGGCATTCTTAATGATTAACACACTTAAAATATTGATGCATATGATTACTTGTTGTGATTTGCCTCAGGAACATCCCTTTTAAGTGTCCAACAATAGTCAGTCAGCATACTTGCACACCACTTGCCCGGATACTGCATATTCATTATCTAAATGTCCTGCAGCAACCATTTGTCATGCTCATTGCCGCAAGACTGACAGGAAAGAAGTCCAAGTGTGATTCCAAGAAGTGAACTTTCAGAGACATGTTACATCCTATGGTATTGTAAGATTGTCCACTATCTCCTTGCAATTATATGCCTTATGTTTCTTTGAGAAGTTCTGGCAAATGCTCTTGAGAGCCTCCCATGCAGCTTTTTCAGCAGCATTAAGCAGGCTGTTGAAGCTCCCATTGAGTATCAGTTTTCTTATTTGAGTACCTACAGAGATCCCCTTTTTGAGCTTTGCCTCACTAATCCTTGGGAATTTAGTTATCAGGTGTGCAAATGCAAGCTCACTTTGATTCAGTGCTTTGATAAAGTTCTTTGCAAGATGCAGCTTTTTATGGAGCACAGGCAGATAGATTTTCTTTGTATCAATAAGTGGGTACTGACAATAACTTCACTCCCGGGTTAGTGAACCTCACTTTGGCCACTTCTTGTGAATGCAAGAAGACTGCATATACGCTATCTATGTAACAAAACGATACGTAGATTAGGTAAAAATAGTTACTACGCATGCGTAGTAGCTACTTTCGGTATTTGAAGACCATATGTGCAACACGTACAGTGTTGGGAATCCTGGCCTATGACATTTAAATGGTAAAGAAATACAGAGCTAATGTAAAAAATCTAAACAGTTAATACTTAAGCTGCTATCCCTTGCTGTATATGGCAGAGACGCTCAGTACGGCTTCCTTGGAAGACAAAACTAATACGAGCAGCAGCTTTATAGCGTAATCCTATTGTCCAACATGTGTGGGCCAACTGTAAATATGGAGATCAACCCTTGCTCTTTCAGAATTCCTTACCCCAGCTCCCTAAACGCTTTATAAACTGGTCATATATCTCAATATCAGGTATAAAGAGGACATAACTTTAAAACTGAGTGTTAGAAATAATCTTTATTTATTTATTAAGTCAGTGTACATAATGCGTATATAATAACAGATGAAAAGCCCTGTGACAAAATCATTGTCTAACAGTGTATTTAAAACTATTTTCAACTGCTATCTGTACAAGCAAAGGCTAGTACCAAAAACATTAAATTGAAGACATGGAACATGTTTTGTTTTTGGAATATTTTTTCAGGGATTATATAATGTGCAATATTTTTGCAAGTAACCCATTCAGCTATTAGCAAACAGAAATAAGTGCATTTAACCTGGTTTGAAGAATATCAAGAAGTCATTATGGCTGATTAGTATCCTTCATATAAAGGCTAGTGGACTCACTTCCCGTTTGAGGTAGCAGAGGCTGACCCAGTACATAAATGAAAGTACAATAATTTAAACATGCTTGGAATAAATATAAGAATATTTTAACTATGAAACAAAATTGAGGCTCTAATAGGGTGTCAGTATGATTAAAAAGAAATGCTCACACTGAATGGAACAGGTAACTCTTAGCTGCCATCACATTCCATGTATTCATGTTTACATTTCACATGACATCTCAACACTGCTGTTGACCTTGATCAAATCTTTATGCCAGTGGTTTAATAGCTGGTAAAGGTTTATATAGAATGCTTTATACAGTGTTTATTTCAGGCAGAAATTGTGGATTTGGCTAAGTGTACAGAGACAATATCATATATCATAGGACAATCCTATGACAATATCATAGGATTCCATTAATGTGGCGTAGGCCACTTTTAATTACGTTATAGTTTATAAGCAATTCATTTAGGAAAATTGTATTTGTCAATGGAAAATCAACCACTAATTGTGTGAACAAATAATGTGGGCATTCACAATATCTCTTGTAATGCTTCAGTGGTTGCAGAATCCAAGGGCTGGATTGAGACTTAGGATGCTACGGCACTCTGAGCTCTGAGCACAGCAGCAATATAGAGCCGATGCTGGATTCATGCTGGATTCTGTCTTCTGTAAAAATTGATCCAAAGACTCTTCCTTTAAATTTCTGCACCGTTCTCATTTAAAATGTCTGTATAGTGTGGAGGATGCTTAGCACACCCTCGTCGTACTAATACATACTTCTCTCTTCTCACGTAGTAGAAAGGCTTTCCACTAACCAACAAATAGAGCCAGGATGGAACTCTGTTCTGAAAATGTGGTGCTTATGCATGCACTCTTTTTGTGAGTCTAGATCCAGTCCTAAGTGTAAAGAGAAGAGAGTTAGGAGTGCTATTCTGCTTTCATCATCTTACCATCATCACATTTTAATTTTATCAAAGCTTTTTAAATAAAAAAAATCAAAACTCAAAATGTTCAAGTAATGATAGGGCTAGATTTACTAAGCTGTGAGGAAAGAAAAGTGGAGATGTTGCCAAAAGCAACAAATCAGATTCTAGCTCTTATTTTCCTATTGCATACTCAAGAATGTCAGCTAGAATCTGATTGGTTGCTATAGGCAACATCTCCGCTTTGAGATGTACTTTTGATGTAATGTTGGAGACCAAGGTAAAAATTCGGCCCCTAATTGTTGTTTCATCACTTGTGTTAGACTCCTCACAGGTTATCAAAGGGTTCCCGGTGCATGAATTTTGTTGTTACAGTGAATTTGAGGGAATTGATTGTTTCTTTTGACTTACGACCAATTCAAATGTTTGCCTGTGCCTCCAGAAAATGTCATACTAAATGTTGAGTAACAAGAAAAGTAGAGCACGGTGATCATATAAGGCTTAATTCACCATTGAATTTTTCTGTTTGTCTTCTGAACCACATTTACTTACCCAGGGAGATCTAAGTGACTGAAAAGCTGGAATCTCCTCCAAAGAGAAGCAAAAGTATTTGTTTTCAGATATAGTAAAGATCATAGGAACCGGAAAGGCAGAGGGGACAGTTGTCCTCCCATGATTTCTGTGGGCAAAGACTGTGTTTCTCACCCCCCATCCTCCCATGAACTTTGAACTTATGTCTGGATGTAAGAATGCAGTACAGAAAATCTTGGCAGACAAACAACCCAAGTCACAGTTTGTTTATTGTGCCAACATTCCATAGAATTGGCACTCCAGGAAATTACCCACCAAACCAATGTCATGTGTGACCTACTATGCTTGCTAATAGATTTGTCTAATTATATACTGGAGTCTGCAAAGAGGAAAACAATACATCAAGACGTTGTTCTGCCTCCTGTTGCTGGTGGCTCTGAGTCAGGTCTTCTAAGGCAGCTTTTTGCCATGTACCCTACCTGATGGTGTGTCAAATTCAAGTCTTACACGATACCACTGAGAGTACCTGAGAATATGCAAGACTCTTTAAAATACTATTAACAATAAGGGATCTATCTCAGATGAAAGAAAGGCTGCTGTTTGTGGTTGGCCTGGTAATTTGCAAACGATTGCGATAACGCTTTTCTTAAAAATAAGTATCGAAGTTCTCTTGCCTTGTGAATAACTAGCTTGTGCCTTGCCAAAAGCAAAATTAACTGCATCAGGTGCTAAGGCAGTTGTGGCGCTGGTAGTCACTCAGCTGGAAGGCCTATGATCAGAAAAGAACTTTTATTTCATCCACAGCAGATCTGGAGCTGAAGTTTCCAGTGCAACCCAGGCCAAGGAATTCACTATGTCGTCTGGAGCAAACCAGCAACAATCCTACAGCTCCTGTGAACCTCCAGCCAATGGACAGATTAAGAAAAAAATATAATTAAATTACGGAACTCTTGACAACAGCTCTAAAGCATAGGTTAGATCCAGAAAGGCCTCAACACTCTAGCAATAATTAAAGGCCTTACCCTTGATGCGCTGCAGGGAGATTTGCTAAAGATTTTGATATTGCGAGTCTGCATACTCAACTCCAACTCTTGAAGAATCTGGCCATCAAAGCACCCATCTACTAATGATTTCACTAAGAAGCTCAGTAAGGAGTAAAAATGAAGAACCTTCTCTAGCAGGTGGTATTGCTCTTGATGCTTGTCATGACGGTGCTGCTTCAGCTGCAACATCAGAGTGCACCTTTAGCGCACTTTGGCAAATGAAAAAATATCTGAGCTATCTCTACCATGCATTTGGTCACAAGGTACAAAACAGAGTATTGTCTTTTATCGATTCTTCTAAAGTTTGCTTGAAAGCTGTGCTACACATTAGAAATTAGTTTCCATCACTGCCATTAGCTCATGCTGCTGATATCAAAGAGACATATGAGAAACGCCTGCTGAATAAAATAAAGTATGAATAATACAAATGGAATGTCTGTGGTGACTTAAAACTCATGTCTCTTTTGCTTGGACCACAACTTGGTCTCACAAAGTACTGTTGATTTCTTTGTGAGTGGGACAGCAGAGGCCTACGCTCAGAAACAGTGGCCAAAGAAACATCACAACTCTAGGAAAGAAGAAAGTTGTCAGTACACTATTTGTTGATCTGGAAAAAATATATCTACATCCATTGAATATAAAGCTTACTCTTATGAAAAACTTTATAAAAACAATGAACTGAAGTGGACTAGGATTTGCATACGAAGAAAAAATTTCCCGATGATCAGTGATGCAAAGATCAAAGAGGGGATCTTTGTAGCAACTCAAATAATCCCCCTTTCAGATCTCCATTAAAAACCCGGGTTTTTGGCCAAAAACCTGGGAACCTGGGTTTTTGGGACCGTATTCAGAGATCCGTTTCGCGATCGGCCCGCAAATATACGCACGGACGGAGCAAGTAACACCCATTAAAATCCCAGTCACTACCCTTGCTAATCTGTGCCTTCAGAGACTTCCGCCTCCATAGACCAGCTGTAACTTTCCGTGGGCTTTTCCGAGCGTATGTGCCCACTTCCCTTCATTTAAATGCCCCCCGCCCATTTCTATGTAAATTCCTCCGTGCTTATTTTACCGTGGGAGTTCCGTGCGTATTTAGCCACGTGCTATTCACAGGTCTGTCCGTAAGGCACTTCCACGCGTATCATCAACGTCAATTGCGTAAATAAGGTTACTACGCATGTGCAGTTGAAACGTACCTAAAAATACGCACGGAACTAGCCAGGAAAACGGATCTCTGAATACGGCTCTTGGTGGGGATCTGAAAGGTACCGGGGTCTTGGTCCCAGGTCTAATAACCCAGGACTTAGACATGGGTCTCACCTAATACACCCGATTGGAGGGATTTGTTTATTGTTATGCAACAGTAAACAAGTACCTCCCCAGGAGCTGCACGCAGCCTCTTCACAATGTCGGGACAGACCTGGTACCCAGAATGTCCTGGGTCTACCCTGCAGTATTTTAAGGCACCTACCTGGGTTTTTTTTTTCCGGAAAAGCCCCAGCAATAACCCAGGTTGAAAAACCCAGGTTATTGCCAGGGTGGCGATCTGAAAGCAGCATAAGATAACTGATGCAAGATGAGTGCTTTGATGGGCTGCTGAATCAAGATGAAATAGATACATTGGAGTCTTTCAAAATAATTTGCTGTAACTTTTTAAGGAAACATGAGGCAGATGACTACAAAGAAAAGTGGACATTTAAAAAAAAAAATATCATGTGATGTCACATATTTTTGAAAGTCCATTTCTTGGACTCGTACCTAGATTCCTTGCCAGCAAATCTTGGGGGCAGTCACAAATGAACATGGAAAACATTTCCACCAGAATATCGGGATAAGCGGAATCTAAGTATGCTGGTTGACTATTGATGGACAGGAAAGCTTCTGAGGCAAAACATAGCAGAAAACCCTATACTTCTGCATTTTTCATGTTCATTGTTTTCTATCTATGTATTAATAAATGCAATCTTGTAAAATTTTATTGGGTGTCACACAAAATCCTTATGAGATACAGAAATTCTAAAATGTTGTTTGAATTCAGCACAGAAAATATAATTTTATTCACTTATACTCATGTGAAAAAGGCAAGCAAAATATATTAACCACTATAATCATTACTTCACTGAAAATCTAGTTTATAAGTGAAAAACACCACTGCCAGGAAAAGAAAATCTCAAAAATGGGATGTAAGGCTATCATGGGTTTAACTAGAAATTTTAGCGCCAGGGGCAAAAAGGAAAAATGGTGCCCCCTGACCCTGAATTCCAAGCCAATTTACCCATAAATATTAACTTATTGGTGCCCCCTTAAGAGTTGCACCCTGTGCGGCCGCCCCTATCGTACACCCCTAGTTACGGCCCCGGGTTTAAACAAAACAATGGTCCGGATTCAGCAAGCTGGTTGAGGAAGCTGATTTTCTAGCATTGCGAATGACACATGTTGTGCAACAGATCTCCAGGCGTATAAAATTTGTATGTGTGGAGATCCGACCGACAGTGTGGCAAATTTCCTTTGACTGCCTAAACTCTGTAAGGTGGGCGTAGGGGAGCATGTATATTTTACAGTAGGGGCTAGGTTTAAGAGTTCCATGCTGATCAGCAGTTGTATGGACACTGATCCACACAGGACACTTAGGGCCTGATCAATTAGCTCATGGTTGCCGACTCTTCCGGAATGTCTGGGAGACACCCGGAATCCTGGGAGATCTCCCGGACTCCCGGGAGAGGACCCTTTTCTCACGGAGACAATACAATGTCCGGGAATAGTATTATTCCCGGACACTGTATTGTCACATACACAGTGCCCGGACCGCTGCA
>WWET01002714.1:74139-98470 GCA_011038615.1 Limnodynastes dumerilii | reverse complement strand
TGCCCAAGGATGACAGGGCATGCTAGCGTTTGGAGAACCACAAGTGCCATCATGCCCTGTCACCCGTTACAACAACACACAAATGAATACCCCTCCTAGCACCTAAATAAAATATAGGGCCGGCCCCTAACTTAAAAAAAAATACTAAACATTTCATGACCCCCTACAAAGAATAAATTACATTTAATACCCCCAAATAATGTTAAAAAAAAATGACCACTAATTGTAAAATGTTTTTTTTTTAAAGTACCGCTAATTGTAAAATGTTAAAAATACATGTCAAAATAAATAGCATAAAAATAATAATTAAAAATAGTTACTTACCATCTTGATAACGATCCCATCTTGTAAGCTTGTAATCCGTGGAGGAGGTATTAGAAAAATAAAAAACCCTGTGGAACGACGCAACTCATGTCCTGCACCGCAGGACATCCCGACGCTAATGACAGCTCTGCTGTCATTGGGGTGTATTTATACCCTTGGGCAGGCTGTTAGATCACCATGGAAACAGCATGGAAACATTTTACAATTAGCGGTCATTTTTTTTTTACATTATTTGGGGGTATTAAATGTAATTTATTCTTTTTAAGGGGGCATGAAAGCATGTGAATACACCTCTTCTATTATAAATGTTGTCTGGTTGCCTGTACATTTTTTGTACTAATATGATAAATTAGTTCTGGGAGATGGAATGATATGTAGATGTCATTTTCCGTAACTTACAAAAACATCAAGTGTAATACCTAAGGTTTATATTTCATGTTATCTACAGTATATTGTTTGCTCTATATACTGATTAAAATATCCTGGCTTTTTAGACCAAGGTAAATTTTATATAGTCATCACAATTTCTCCCAGCCATACGAACTGGCTCTCAAATCGATTGCTTCTGCCTCCGGAGGAAAAGCAATCAATCATCCCCAGGACGAATTGGAGGCGGTAAATGGTAATTATTTACCTAACTCCAACCATTATCCTAATCCTTACCCTAACTCTCCCCTTCCATTACCCTAACCCTAAGCTTTTTCTCACTGCAGCCTGACCCTAAGACTCCCCTCACTGCAGCCTGACCCTAAGATTCCCTTCCCTGCAGCCTTACCCTAAGACTCCCTTCCCCGCAGCCTGACCTTAAGACTCTGGTGGGATATACAATATTGAAACAATCTCTGCCTAACTCCTACTGACAATAAATCTCTTCACATATACACAATGCTGGTAAGATCCGAAACAATTCTTCCAAAATTCCTAGGGCAACGATGATAAATAAACACAGTCTCAGATACAGATTCAAATATGTTTCAAACACAGAGATTATGAACATACAATGTCCCTTTAAAGCTCCTTAAATGATTCACTCAACATTCAGTTTGTAGTTCACTCACTGTCCAGTGGGTAATAATACAGAAAAATAAATAAAAAAGCGTCAAAATATTCTCTGAGACCTAATTCCATCGGCGATCAGACATACACCTAAGACCCAATC
Source organism: Limnodynastes dumerilii (assembly GCA_011038615.1). Taxonomy (NCBI): domain Eukaryota; kingdom Metazoa; phylum Chordata; class Amphibia; order Anura; family Limnodynastidae; genus Limnodynastes; species Limnodynastes dumerilii. Next base: position 96,987 of record WWET01002714.1, on the reverse strand, counting down.
TCAATCAGGATTTAAAATTGGAATGTGTTCATCCACAAACAGATGGTAAACAGGTAAGTGACAACAGGTAAGTAATGAAATCACCATATTGTTACTCTTATTTGTAATGCTTAGAATCTTCCCCAAAATCGATTACCAGGAAATAAATTAATGTGCCTCTTGAATATAAATCATCCACCGTTCCACACTTGTTTTCTCTTGTTTATCTATGGTCCGTATTGTGATGTGAGACTCAGTTTTTACATGAAAGATACAAAGAAACACACTTTCATTGCATAGCTTGTTACCAACACTGAAACCAGTAAAATACAAGATATGCTCACCGTATGGTTATCTTGTTCAGAAGTCACATCAAGGGTCTTTAGACACCAATTCACTTTCTCATCTGATGATCGATGATCAACTATTCCAATGTTCTCCAATGCCGTATTATTTGTATATTACATAGGAGATAAGACGCAGTACAATCTCATCGCATAGTATGTAAACCCCAGTAAACTAAATACACTGTAAGTTATGCTCACCATACGTTCTTCTTGTTAGAAAACACTGCAGAATGTCAAACTTAAAAGTTCTCCGATCCGTATACTCTGAAATCTCTCAATCCGAAGGTTCTCAGGTTCCGTATTATATAAGGGACAGAACACAATACGATCTCATAGCACAATATATTCAAGTGAGGCTTATTGTGATACAAGTTATGCTCACCGTCCACTCCTATTATTTATAGGCACATCAGGGTTCATCATCGATCTCTGTGTTGTGCTGGTCCTGTCCTGGTCCCAATAGATTCACCAGCTCAATGCTGTCCTGGCAGGTCCACCTGCTTAATATCGTCCTTCGGGATCTGCCTTAATGTGAACTCTCAACAGTATATATATAGGTCAGATAATCATATATAATGGAGTACTCAAACTCATAAAAACTGCATAACCTTTTTAATTTACATATTAAAATTCAAAATTCATAAAATCTTCCACTTCAGAAAATTACTCTTCTACTATACACATTGCAGGTTCAGTGACTCAGGATCCTTCCCTTAAGATCTTAAATCCCTTTAAATATACGCTGTCTCTAGATCCCTAAAACACTCATATATGGGGAAAGAGAAGGTATCCGAAGTACTCTCCTGTTTTTCTGCTACAAATGCCCCACTGACGCGTTTCAAGAAGCTCAGTACTCTTTCTCAAGGTATCTGGGGTCTACAATGCAAAGAGATTGTACTGCGTCTTATCTCCTATGTAATATACAAATAATACGGCATTGGAGGACGTTGGAATAGTTGATCTTCGGTCATCAGATGAGAAAGTGGATTGGTGTCTTAAGACCCTTGATGTGACTTCTGAATAAGATAACCACACGTTGAGCATATCTTGTATTTTATTGGTTTCACTGCTGGTAACAAGCTATGCGATGAAAGTGTGTTTCTTTGTATCTTTCATGTAAAAACTGAGTCTCACATCACAATACGGACCATAGATAAACAAGAGAAAAAAAGTGTGGAACAGTGGATGATTTATATTAAAGAGGAACATTAATTTGTTTCCTGGTAATCGATTTTGGGGAAGATTCTAAGCATTACGAATAAGAGTAACAATAAGGTGTTTTCATTACTTACCTGTTGTCACTTACCTGTTTACCATCTGTTTGTGGATGAACACATTCAAATTTTAAGTCCTGATTGAGAGTTTTAGGTGTAAGTCTGATCGACGTCGTCGATCGTCCCTTGTAATACTCACCTGTCCGGTGGGTCTATGGCAGTGTGACAGGCCTGTGGCAGCAGTTTATGAATTAATGAATGGATAAGTATGGAGAAAAAGGCAAGTGCACTTGATCCTGTTTAGAACGTAAATGTAATAAAGGTTTATGTTTGAAATTTTGCACCTACTGCAAGTCATCTCTTATACCCCTTTTTTTGCTTTTTTTTTTTGCGTTGAAAAGTCACGTCGGGTGGTGGAGATGTGAAAGTGAGCTTGTTTGTTGTGTAAAATCAAATAAACAGATATGGAATTGCTGTTAGTGTATTGTGTAGTTGTTCATTTTTTTAGCGCACAGTAAAAATTATTATTTTTAATGCTTAAATTTTTTTTAAATATATTCATTAATCCATTGCTTTAGAGCATACACACTACAGCTGAAGCTTACTTTCTAGTTATAACCATTTTTTAACCCGTTCAAACACCTTAAACAACCCTGCACTTGCAGAGCGTATATGGAGACATAGCTGCAGAGAGTTTGCTGCCTTGTGCCTCCACGTGCCGTTATTTACTCCTCATCTAGATGTCCTGTTTACTTGTACATGTGGATGGAATGTACCAAACCCTCCATTACAGCGCAGAAGTATGGCACGCAGGATACGCTACCATTTGCAGATCTGGGTCTGGGACAATGTATTCAAAATATATTGATAGTTATTGGAAAATGTTGGTAATATATATAGTGGAACATTTCAAATTATCTCAGGAGTGAAACAGATTCATATCTAAATAGTTGTTTTTAAAGACGCTGTTGTATACTATGAAGAAACCTCCCAAAATTCTGAGGCCCCAAAAACATTTCCTTAATGAAGCCATACTACAGCGTAAATCATCCATTCCTCATTTTGGTCAGGTCCTGTTCCTCACAGAGCTTATGAATTTTGTTGCACCACTAAATTGGGAAAGATGAGCATAAATGTACAAATGTTCTTTCATATTAATTTTGTCTGTCTCTGTTATAATTATTTTGTGCTACCTGTTCCTTTTTTTTTTTCTAAGCTTCAACTGTTACATGGTGTCACGTTAATCATAGAGGCATGTAAAGTGCTGTTACTGGTCCTGCAATGCCATGGATCAGCGGCAGTGTCTTCTTCCAGAGATGTCATCACATTACACGTGACAGTATGTAAATTATTAATGTGGGATCACTGCCTACAACTTCCCCAGTCTCTGCATATTTATGGTGTCCTGGATGTTGCCTAGCAGTCAGGACACCAGCCAATCAAAGTAGCAGGCGGGAAGGCTTCTGGCCAATCATAGTGTTTTGCTCCCCTGCACTTTCGTGATCGCTATCTCCAGTCTTTTGACTATTATTGCGGCAAATTCTGATTCTGTGATGCTGTTGTTCTCCTGCCTCTCCCAACTCCCAGTTTCCTCTTAACTATAATAGTCCTCATCCATCCCTGTTCTTATACCAGCTCTTCCCTTTATGCCTGAGTGATTGTGGATTGTTTTGTGTGAGAACCCTAGTCATTGTTCTGTGTTGTATTTCCCTCTATTTGGCATTTTACACTCTACCTACTTCTTCCCAGTGTGCATCCCATCCTTCACTGTGGGTGCCTATTCTATGCCTGTCCTGCTTTCAGGATTGTTCACTTTCTCCCTTTTACAATCTTTCGGTGTTGGTGATCATACATTAGTCAGTGTGTTGAAGGTAGTGGCTGCAAGTTGGACTACCCCTCCTCAGTCATCCTGTGGATAAAGTGGTGTTTTCTACACCAGAAGCCAGGAGAAAATTTCTAGTCACTGTGGTGACCTGTCACCCAGGATTTTTTAGGCCTAATATTGTGTTTATAACAAATAGCAATAGAGCTTAGGTACCTGTGAATCATATGCATTTTAGTGGCAGCATGTTAACTGTTGGCATTTAGAACATTGGCGTACTACACCCATCTTAATTGCTCCTATCTTGTAAAGTTTCATGACATAAATATGTGATTTTGCCAAAAATCTGTTAATGCTATTTTATGTTTTCTTTAAAAATATTTTGGTATCGTTCTAGGAGGAGTGGGGTTAATGAGGGCTGTAGTAGTTAAAATATTCGCACGTGAACCCATCAGTTTCAGGAACTTTATGCAATTGTAGACTGGATATAACAGAGCTTATTTCTTCTGTCGAAATGTCTGTCTCCAAAAAATCCTTTTGCATAGAATAAGTTTGGCTAGGTATGACTTGTAATAGCTGTGTCTATGAATTTGGATTATGTGAATAGGGCTATAAAGTTTTTTATAATGCTCCTGAAAGCGTGACAAGATTTCTTTTGTGGATACAGAAACATTACCAGAGTGCGGATCTCGAATCGCTGTAATGAATGACCTTCTCCAGGGCTTAGAGAGATTAGCTCACAATCTGCCAGCTTTGTTTCCCCATCTATAATACCTGTGTCTGGTATAATCTTTAGCCTGGGAGGTTAGGAAGCCTTCCCAAAGGTGTTTAGCCTGTATATATAAGTGTTTATCACCGTATTCATACTTAAGAGTGAGTTAGGTGTTAACAGAACCACACCTAACTAGCTCGTTCAGCCTCGTCCCCCATTTTTAGGTATTTTTTGAAACTTAAGAGTGTTATAGGGCTACCTTATCTTTCCGTGCGTAGTTTCCTTGCACAGTAGTTACATTTGAAAAATTACGCTCCTAAGAAGTCGGAGCTTCTATAATCTATCGTGATATACAAAAATACCAGAGGGCCTGCGCAACTCCCTTGCTTGCAGAGCTTCACAACTGGGGTAGGACACCCAATACTACCCCTATTCGTTTATATCGTCCACAACAATGATGTGGTATGCTCCGCGCTGGAGATAGTGAAAACAGTACCTCAAACTCCTCACAAGATCTTAGAAAAGTGTCCACAAAGAATGTTCTTCTGTTATATGTTCTCCTTTGTTGTTTAGAGCTGTAACGTCTTTTATTTCCTCTTCTTGTTAGAATGTCCTAATGAGATTCCATCTTAGTGGTTACACCACACAGGGGAAGAAAGAAAGGAAACAAATGTGTGACTCTGTATCGGAACTATCAGGTAAACTCAGTTTAAATCCCTACTCACTCTCTTTCCTCTTTCAGTGTGCGTTTATCGTATATAACAATCCCGATTATCTATGGCTCCTTCCTCCTGGAACTTCCGTACTCCTCTCCCGTATATGAAACACAAAGAAGGTCCAGAAAAAACGTGCTATTTCTTTGTTTGCATGCATATAAATAAAAGGCTCTTTTCAAGAAGTTGTCTGTTTCCAAATAAACGATCCTTCTTGTTGTTTTGCATCAACTCCCTTCTTAATGGGCAATAAGATAATGTGGACGGGATGAGATATTTTCAATGTCCGTAAAATATATTTATAATGTCCTCATATATTAAAGTCTCCTTCCGCAATCAAAACATGGAACACCTTTGATCTGAAGTTGCTTCAATTTTTAATTCCAACACACAATTTTAAAACAAATTTCAACACGCTATATAAAAACAATAATAATAAAAGCTCCACATGCTTCAACCAATAGGTACACTTTGCCCGGGGGCAAATCCCCTAGCCCCTACACAAAGGAACCGTCCCTCTAGATGGAAGATACACCTCATATACCAAATCTTGACTGTAAAAGGGCCCTAACAGCCAGGCAGGTGAAAGTAGAGGGGAGGGAAGGTGTCTATGTGCAGCAGGGAAAGAAAGAAAAAACCTCAAACTGGGACTCTACCGACGCGTTTCAAACACGTGTGTGTTCTTTTTCAAGGTTATGTGTGTGTTCTTTTTCAAGGAAAGAAAGAAAAAACCACACCGGGACTCTACCGACGCGTTTCAAACACGTGTGTGTTCTTTTTCAAGGTTATGTGTGTGTTCTTTTTCAAGGAAAGAAAGAAAAAACCACACCGGGACTCTACCGACGCGTTTCAAACACGTGTGTGTTCTTTTTCAAGGTTATGTGTGTGTTCTTTTTCAAGGAAAGAAAGAAAAAACCACACCGGGACTCTACCGACGCGTTTCAAACACGTGTGTGTTCTTTTTCAAGGTTATGTGTGTGTTCTTTTTCAAGGAAAGAAAGAAAAAACCACACCGGGACTCTACCGACGCGTTTCAAACACGTGTGTGTTCTTTTTCAAGGTTATGTGTGTGTTCTTTTTCAAGGAAAGAAAGAAAAAACCACACCGGGACTCTACCGACGCGTTTCAAACACGTGTGTGTTCTTTTTCAAGGTTATGTGTGTGTTCTTTTTCAAGGAAAGAAAGAAAAAACCACACCGGGACTCTACCGACGCGTTTCAAACACGTGTGTGTTCTTTTTCAAGGTTATGTGTGTGTTCTTTTTCAAGGAAAGAAAGAAAAAACCACACCGGGACTCTACCGACGCGTTTCAAACACGTGTGTGTTCTTTTTCAAGGTTATGTGTGTGTTCTTTTTCAAGGAAAGAAAGAAAAAACCACACCGGGACTCTACCGACGCGTTTCAAACACGTGTGTGTTCTTTTTCAAGGTTATGTGTGTGTTCTTTTTCAAGGAAAGAAAGAAAAAACCACACCGGGACTCTACCGACGCGTTTCAAACACGTGTGTGTTCTTTTTCAAGGTTATGTGTGTGTTCTTTTTCAAGGAAAGAAAGAAAAAACCACACCGGGACTCTACCGACGCGTTTCAAACACGTGTGTGTTCTTTTTCAAGGTTATGTGTGTGTTCTTTTTCAAGGAAAGAAAGAAAAAACCACACCGGGACTCTACCGACGCGTTTCAAACACGTGTGTGTTCTTTTTCAAGGTTATGTGTGTGTTCTTTTTCAAGGAAAGAAAGAAAAAACCACACCGGGACTCTACCGACGCGTTTCAAACACGTGTGTGTTCTTTTTCAAGGTTATGTGTGTGTTCTTTTTCAAGGAAAGAAAGAAAAAACCACACCGGGACTCTACCGACGCGTTTCAAACACGTGTGTGTTATCAGATTCTAGCTCTCATTTTCTTTTTACATGCTAGAGAATGTCAGCTAAAATCTGATTGGTTGCTATGGGCAACATCTCACTTTTCCAAACCTGCAGCTAAGTAATCTTGCTCCATACGGTAAAAAAACAAAAGGAATTGCTCATTTTTGTTTGCATAAAGGAGATTCAGCAGACAATGCGGTGACACCCCTGGTTGGCTAAAACCATTCCTATTTTAATGGAAATTTATCAAAAGTAGAGCACTTTACGGTAAGAAAAAAAAGGAAAAAAATGATATATATATATATAGATGATGGAATTGGAGGCACTTAAAGGAGACTGGTAATCTTGGAAGAGAGTTTCAAATACTATGTATTCTGAACCAGACTAGACTAGGTCACACAGGTAATCAAAACACTCTAGCTCCAACATATGGATCCAAATAGCACCATGTGAGCACCAAGCTATATAACACTTAAAAAATGTCAATAGTTATGTAGAATGTTTATTATATATAGATGATGGAATTGGAGGCACTTAAAGGAGACTGGTAATCTTGGAAGAGAGTTTCAAATACTATGTATTCTGAAATGTCCCAGACTAGGTCACACAGGTAATCAAAACACTCTAGCTCCAACATATGGATCCAAATAGCACCATGTGAGCACCAAGCTATATAACACTTAAAAAATGTCAATAGTTATGTAATATGGAATGTTTATATATTTATAGCGATAATACATGTAGCAGCACTCAAGTTTAAAAAGAGGTCCTTAGATGCACGGATAATCTCGGTACCATCGTTACCTCGTTAGGTACAGAGTAAAGTTCAGGGATAAGGTGAGGTATTGAATCACAGTTTTTACCAGTGTTGCAGAATATTTCTTAAGTTCTGGTAGCTCTGTGATTCCTCATGCAGGGTCCGGGTCTGTGTTGTCAAGCTTCGTGAGTACCCAGGAATGGCTGGAGCAGGATTTGCCTTCTATTACAGTCCTATTCCAAGCTTTTCTTTCATATGCACTCCACCGTGTTATAGTGATAGGAAGACAGAAAAGAGCAGCCACCAATGGCATAATACCCTTTATTATGGGCAAAATATAAAATAAAAACAAAGGTACTCACAAACATTGTGGACAGTAAGTAAATAATGTCTAATAAGCATAAAAGTATGTGTCATCAATACTGGTAAGCAGGTTATTCAACAAAAGGAAAGCGTTCCACAACAGCCGATACAATGTTGCATAAAGGCTAAAAAGACACTGTTAAAATTAACGCATTTCGGCTGACTTTAAGCCTTTCTCAACAATAACTGACAACTGTATTTCTCCCTACTCATATAGGGGTAGATCCAGACTTATGCGAGTGATACGTTACATAGCGTAGTGTATTTACCCTAGAGTACCTTCTAAGCACTCTCCTAAGCACTCCCCCTGCATGTACGTACTTTGGCCATTTGGCCACTGAACCCTACCTTAACTTTACACAGCGTAAGCACTGACGTACGTATAGGCCTCGCGTACTTACGAGCCTAAGCACGCCTATACTGACTGGCCCTTACTCTCTGAGTTACGTGGTGTAACATCTGCCGCGTGCACGTGCAGTAAGTGCTAATGAGCGATTTTACGCTAGCGGCTAGCATAAAATCACTCGCGCACGTAGGTCTGGATCTGGCCCATAGTCACCAGGATTTGCACTTGATTGCTGTAAATGATTGCCTTTGTGTGCATGTGATCACATTTACTATTGGTTTAGGGTAAAGAAGAATACATTTTTTAATTGTATAATCTTATTCCTAGCAGTATTTAAAGTAGGCTAGATAAAATACAGAGGGAGGGAGGAACTGAATGCACTGTGTAACTTTTAAAAGACCAATCAAAACATTTTTTTGCTTACCTTTGACATTAGCCAGACCAGAGCGGTGAATATCCTATACCTCTTCATCTAACCTAAAAACAATACTTTGAAGGTCAGGAATAACTAGCAACCCACTGATTCTAATTTATTTATTAAGACAACTAGCTGCCATAATCAACATTGGTTATGTAATATTCCAAAGGGACAATTCCAAAGAATCTGTAGGAATTGTACAGAGGAAGAAGAGTTCACTAAACAAGCCATTATCCTAAAAGAAAAAAGGCTGAGGAGAATGTTTTAGGAGAAATTATTACCACAGTTCTGGAATTAGATAGAGCCTCCCTTTTAACTCAAAAACAGCTACTACTAATTAATAAGGATGCAACAAATAAATGTTTCCACTCTGCCTTTATCACCCAATATAAATCTGAACATAAACAGTTGGAAAGAATTCTAAAGAAAAATTGGCATTTGTTATTAAATGATCCAATTTTAAATAATATTATTTCTGAAAAACCAACTTTCATTTACCAAAAGACTAACAAGCTAAGCAATCAATTAACCAATAGTGAATATTTTAAGCCCCCCATAAATCCAAGCAGGGTTATGTCTAAAGGTTTATTCCGGTGTGGCACATGTAATGTGTGCCACACACATAAAAACCAAATAATCTAAACTACAGAATTTATATCTACAAGGATGGGACAAACATTTTTACATCAACCAGTTCATCACCTGCAATACCAAAAATGTTATTTATCTTATTGAGTGTAATTGTGGCCATCAGTATATAGGAAGAGCCAGCCATTCATAGCTCATTAGATGAGCTGAACACTTGAACAATATCAATAAGGGTTTCTCTAAACATATCATTTCACAACATATTAAAATAACTGATTTATGTTCCACCACTGAAATTAAGTTGATGATAGGGATTGAGAAAGTTCATAAAACAATGTAGGGGATATAACATAGTAGAGGTACTAGCTCATTTACCTTCTGACATTTTCTCCTATTTTAGATTGTTGTTTTATCAGTCTGTATTTTATCTAGCCTTTTTTAAACACTGCTAGGAATAAGATGATCCAATTAGAATATTCATTCATCTTATCCCTAAACCATAAGTAGATGTGATCAAATGCATGCAAAGACAACCAATTACAGAAATCAAGTGGAAATCCTTGTGACTATGAGCCAGATCCTAAACTAAGAAAGACAGGACTTACGCAAGTCCCCTGCCAGGGACCATCTGTGCATGCGCATGCCATGTAATAACGTACGTATAGAAGTACTAACGGGGAATATTTACATCAGTACTTACGGGGAAGGGGCAGACCCTTCACTTGCGATGGCTCTATCCCCACCATATGACGGGGATTGCCATTTAAATGAAGCAGGGGAAGCCCTGTTATGATTAGGTCTGTGGCCGTGCCGTATGGCCGCAGACCTAGTCGTAAAAGTTAAGTTAACGTAAGTGTCCAGATTTACTACCGAGAGCAGGAAACGCAGGGGGCATGCACTCCCTGCTACAGCTGCGTAACTACGGACGCCTGCGCGCACGTAAATCGTTCGGGGGTCTGGATCTACCCCTATATGAGTAGGGAGAAATGCAGATGTCAGACAATCTTGAGAAAGGCTGAAAGTCAATTGAAACGCTTTGATTTTAATGGTGTCTTTACTCCTTATGCAACATTGTATCAGCTGCTATGGAACGCTTACCTAATACTGCTTGCCAGTATTGATGACACATACTTTTATGCTTATTAGTTATTATTTACTAATGTCCACAACGTTTGTGAGTACCTTTGTTTATATTTTACATTTTGCCCATTATAAAGGGTTTTATGCCATTGGTACCCATTCCTGGGTACTCACGAAGCTTGACAACACAAACCCGGACCCTGCATTAGGAATCACAGAGCTACCAGAACTTACGAAACATTCTGCAAGACTGGTAAAATTGTGATTCAAAACCTCACCTTAACCCTGAACTTTCCTCGGTACCTAACGAGGTAAAGGTGGTACGGAGATTATCCGTGCATCTAAGGACCTCTTTTAAACTTAAGTGCTGCTGCATGTATTATCGCTACTCATATGAACATCCCAGATTACACAACTATTGAATTTTTTTAAGTGCAATATATCTTGGTGTTTACATGGTGCTATTTGAATCCATATGTTGGAGCTAGTGTGTTTTGATTACCTGTGTGACCGAGTCTGGGACATTTCAGATTACATAGTAATTAAAACTCTCTTCCAAGTGCTACCTTCATTGGTGTATATGTGGTTTTACCCTGATCACTATGTATGAATTAGCATGTTTCCAGTCCCTGTGTAACGGATTCTAAGCATATACATAGAATTGACAATTTGTGGCTTATTATTATTCCTTGGATGTAAGACAGGATTATATCCTATGTTCGGTGTTGTGCTCTGGACTTGACTTTGTGAGTGAATCCATACCCTATTAGATTTGTTTTGTACCATCAGTGCAACTATTCATCCCTAACGGAGTATGTTGATTCTAGCCAAGGAGCCCAAATACGTTTAAACTTTGATCCACTACCTTTATCAGAATACATATATTTTTCATGTGATAAACAGGTATTTTACTAATCACAGCTATGTGCCAAACAGTGGAGCAGATGGAGCTAGCTAAGTACGGGCAATACAAACCTTAGTCCACATGCATAGACAATTAAAATATATATATTTGCAGGATGTAAGTTCTCTTGGAACCCAGCTCTAATTTAAGAAGTGGGAATTCTATTCCCTTTTGATTGATTGGATCAGTCACCTGCCTCCAAAAGGCCTGTATTTGTGGGCATTCCCAAACAAGGTGCTAGAATGCCCCTGATGAGTTGTCACACTTGGGCCAATTTAAGGAACCAGTGGTGTTGAATCTGACTAACCTAGTAGGAGTAAGGTATGCTTTATAGGCCTGATCCAGACCTACGCTGTTACACTGAGCGTTCTAACAATTGGGGTAATGTTAATATTAATACATTTATTAAAACAAATCCATAATTCCTAAATGCCACTTTAACAATTTTCAACAACATTCTGCAATCATTATTGAAGTGGTATTTAGGAATTATGGACATTGAATAGCTTCATTAACAGAGTTACAGTTTAAAGCATCATACTTAATAAGTCTAATTGTGTAAATGTTCTCCATTTTCAAGCGGGACTCTGACGTTTGAAGCTTTCTCATACCTCCCAACTGTCCCGATTTCGGTGCACTGTCCTGTGGTGCACTGTCCCGCTGTCCCGCCCGTTGTCTTGTTTGTCCCGCTAAGCAGAGAATTTTTTTTTTCATTTATTTGAGCTGCAATTAGCCAGTTGTCCTGCAGGTGGCGCTGTGACGATCTGGTAGAGGAGGCTCCGCACGCAGGAAATCACCTCTGCAGAGTGTCACTGTCTTCAGCCAGTATCCAGCATGTCTCCCCTGCTACCACTACCCTGTTTTGGACTGGTGAGTGGCCTGGAGGCCCCTACCCTATGCTTTGCTTGTCCTATCTGCATGGGCTGTGGATAGCTGTGGAGGGATACAGATAGTGAAAGGACCAGGGAGACTAACAGCCATAACAAGGGAGTAGGTGAAGGCTGGCACTGTCAATGGGGGGCAGATGTAGGCTGTCAATTGGGGGTAGACATCACATTGGAGGCAGGCATATGCAATAGGGGGCATATAGAGACTGGCACTGACAATAGGGGGCAGACATAATATGTCACAATTTTGTGTCCTCGGTCAGGAACCTAAGGAAAAGAAAGAAAAGGGAAGGCAGAAAAAAAAAAAAAGAAAGTAGAGGAGCAGGAAAGAGGTGTGACCCCACATTTGGGACGCTTTGCGGCAGCACAGATATATTTATACTTGTCAACAATGGGGGGGGGCAAGAATTTGCTGTACCGGGGGCCAGAAATGCTCTTTGACGGCCCTGTCTCCAACACAGTGGCAATAAGGGCAGATGGAGGCTGGCACTGGTATTTGGGGGCAGAGATGGAGGCAGGCATTGGCAATTGGGGGCAGATGGAGGCTGGCACTGGCGATAGGGGGCAGACATGGAGGCAGGCACTGGCAATAGGGGACAGAAGGAGGCTGGTACTAGCAATAGGGGGCAGATGGAGAATGGCACTGGCAATAGGTGGCAGAAAGGCTGGCACAGGCAGTTGGGGGCAGACATGGAGGCTGGCAGTATTAATTGGGGGCAGACATGGAGAATGGCAATAATAATATGGGGCAGATATAGAGGCTGGGCATATAAATCCTGGACAAATAATAAGGGGCAGACCTATGGATGGCTGAATAAAAGGGGCAGGTACTAGATCTGCTTGTATGGGCGGTGCAAGACACACCTACTTTCCCAGACACGCCCACTGGGTGGTACAAGACACACACCCCACTACCAGGCCGCCAAATTTTGTCCCTCTTTTGAATTTTCAAATGTTGGGAGGTATGCTTTCTTATTGCATCTTAAATTCAAGAGTGATTCTTTGCCAGAAAGAATTTCCTTTGAAATATTATTCTCAGTGGGATATCATCGATCTATATGAGCCAGACGGCATATGGACTTATATGTGGGTGTTTATTATTGATTTTCTAATGATGTTTTAATAAATGTATTAATACTAAAATTACCCCAATTGTTTTGATACCTACTAACCAGATAGTTCTAGATAGATATATTTTTCCTCCTGCAAGCATTTGATTTCCAGTTCTACCTCTTATTTTTGCGCGAGTCCTACAAAAACAAGATCTGCAATCTCTGCAACTCTTGCATTGTTTCTGCTTTTACTTAATTATTCGGCTTTTCAAACGCAGTTTCTGCCCTGTAATCTGCCTCAGGCATTATATTGGAGCACACTTTGTTTTGTTTTTACTATTGTGTATTTCCGAGCAGCTCCCATCGCGCTGCCTGGGGGAATGGGCCTACCTGGCTTGTGGGTAACGTGAATCCTTGGATCATCGTTCCCCACATACACCAGCAGGAAACTCTTAGGGCCAGATTTACTAAGCTGCGGGTTTGGAAAAGTAAAGATGTTGCCCATAGCAACCAATCAGATTCTAGCTGACATTCTCTGGTATGTAATAGGAAAGTGAGAGATAGAATCTGATTTGAAACTTTTCCAAACCTGCAGCTTAGTAAATCTGGCCCATGGTCTGTAGTGGACACGAATATACCAAAATTCATAGTGGTTACCGACTACAGACTAGTAGAACTGTTCTGATAAAATTGGATGGACCTCTCTAACACATGGACTGTTTATGTAATTAATCAATTGGTTTTTCTGTGTTTACTTCCTTAACATTAACTTTGCTCTATAGAAGAACGTACTGTATGAAAGATTAACATCTTTTCTGAAACAGACAAGCCATATGTGTCTATTTTGATACACAAATATAAAACGGAGCCATATGGAAAACAAAAGAAAACTGTTTACTTTCACTGTCCTCACTGGTATAGTTTGAAAATCTGCAATTCAGTGCAATTTATTTTCTGTATCAACCTTGCTGAGTTGTGTTTTTTCTTTTGCTGGTTTGTCAGAAATCCACATTCCCAGCCGCAGTGTGATTGATGATATACTAAGTCCAGAGTTTCTGTCCAAGTTGTTGTGATAATACTTGAATTGTTCAATCTGGTGCAATGTTTATATTACTGATGTAAATTATTAAAATGTTTATTAAAATTAATAATAAACTGATGATAGGATAAATAGGACTTTGTAAGTTTTCTGTGTTTAAATTTCATAAACTTCTTTAAAGATGCTGAAAGCTATATATTCTTATATGTATCTCTGTGGGGAAACAATAAATAAAATATAGTATTTGTATTTGACAAAGTCCAAAATGGCATGTGACTAGAGCAGCAGTTCCCATAGTGTGTACTGTGGCACCATGAGGTACAGGTGCACGGGAGCTGCTGGTAGACGTTGTGCTACATTGACGTGTTAATGTGGCATAGCCTCTCCATGCTACTCCCAGGTGCTGACAAGTTCTGGACTCACAGAGGAGCTGCAGATAGAGAGGAAACTGCAATTTCTCTCCAGAAGATCCTTTGTAAATCCAGGGCTAGTCAGTGCTTGGAAGATGTAGGGAGAGAGGCTTTCCTATACCAGGCATCAGCATAGCACAGCCTCTATTCCTGCCACTATTCCTCAAATCCATGTTGAAGTAACAAAAGTTTACATAAGAGTAGCACAGCCTCTCATTGCCCAGGCTAGTTGAGTAATTACAGTGAGTGAGGCTGTACTATGCCAACTTAATCTAAGGCCACAAAAGCATAGCTCACCCTCTAACTGTCATTATTCAACAAACCTATAAGCCAGGAACTTCAATAAAGAGCTGCAGGAAGAGAGGCTGGGCTATGCTTATGTGACCTAAGGTCCCATAAGAGAAGTACAGCCTCTCTTCCTGTCATTAGCTTTGGACACTAAGGAACCAGCTATCATCAATATATGATATCCACTGAAGAAAATCTACAAAAGGTAAGTAGAAAATTTGTAGATATATTGAGGATTGGGCTTGGATACATGGGAGAGAAGGGGGACTGGATAGACTGATTATTTTTTCTTTGAACTGTTGCAAGATCAAGTATGGTTTGCCGTCAGCACTTCCAATTTTATAAGTAATTTCACACCAAAATTCAGCCAAGTGATTCCACAGGGGTCCAAAGACCTTGGTATAACTAATCAAAGTTAGTTTTATTGACCACAAAAACAAACAAAACATAAACAAAATCCTGACCTATCTGGCCTCTAAATCACACATAGAGGATTTTCTATCTAACGTGGAAGGACCTAATGTCTCATTCACACAAAATACAGAACCCACAGTTAGCAATAGCAGTGTCTCTCAGCAGGTTTGTGATTTGCTCCCCAGGTAGTAAGATTTACTGTAAGCTCAGTATAACAACCTGACACAGGTGCTGTAGTAATCAGCCTGCTTATAGGCTGGAGGCCCTTAAGAGCCAAGATGGGCCAATGGATGGAACGTGCCTCTTACTTACAACCCCAGGAACCCTAAACGGAATTAGCAGGACTGAAATGACTGCATCCTGTGTGAAGGCACAACAACAAACACCATTAATCTTTCTAGAGTTTTAAAACACATAAAATAGAAACCTGTTGAAGACATATCACCTACTAACAACTTTCAGAGTATTTTTATTACAGAATGTATATGTACTAACAAATTAATGAACATTTATATACCAAGAAACTTAAAAATGGACTGCTCAAGTTTTGTTTCACTTAGGAGCGCCTTGAAAAGAATATTGAGACTATTAAACTGTAACTGAGAAAGTTTGGGAAAAACTGGCCTAGGGAATAATTTGGGTTGAAATAAGAGCTTTATTATAGGGAGTATATAAATATTATGGGAGTTATTTAGGCACATGCAAGGAATCTTGCACATTTAAATTACCTTTTTTTCTTCTGTCCTTGTTTCTTTCCACTTTGATTGTCTCTATGTACGTCTGTAGCTTCTGGCAGAGAGGCTCCTAGTCTCTTTTCACTCTGTGGGCCCTACTCTCTGCTTCAGCAGCAGTGAAAACCCAGGAACAGTGAGTGGAGTGGGGGAGTGAACCATAACAGGCTGGCAGCATTCTGCAGCTTTTACTGCCGCCTGCCTTTTCTCAAAGGTGTCCGGGAGACTTAGTAAAATTTTGGGGGTCTCCCAGACATTCCAGGAGAGTTGGCAATTATGTGCTCACCATTTTGGACATAATTGAACTTGTTGTTCTAGATTAAACGCTCAAAGATAACCACATTGATATATAACTATGTATGTGCGTGTGGGCAGAGGAGAAACACTGTTCTTGAACATCTTATTATAGTGCTAATCTACCAAAAAATGCACTCAGATTTGTAATGGATATGGTGGTGAAATTCTTATTAATTAAATCATAAAATCTTGTATTTAGCCCCAAATCAGGCATCCAAAGCACATTATCATAAAAAGAGTAACACAGCATTGTGAGCAGCCCTTGTGACTATAATAACCAGTTCCCTGTGCCAGCACAGAGTGATTAATCGCTAGGAAAATACAGTCATCTCTGCAACAGTCCTGCTAAGGAATTAATAGAACTCCTGAAACAGCATCTTTGCAACATTAGTAGACTCTGTATGTACCCTTGTATTATTTTTAAAATTTTAACAAGCAGGTAAATATAAACTGGCTTATATACTTTTTTGTAAAATAAAAAGTTGAAACTATGAAGAACATATGTACATGTTGTATATTATATATGCTTCTATGTTTTATGCATAGTGTGTAATAAGTTTTTTTTATGTTACTTTGTTTTTTATTAGATGATACAAGTGTCACATATACAAGAGAAAATCATCAATATTTCTGGAACTTTTGTCCTCCCTCATGACCTTATTAGAACAATCTGTGGAACATAATCTTCTGTCCTGCAGTAACTGCGTGGTAAGGAGTTGCTGGCGATGTGCAAGTGTTGTGTGTGTGTGTGTGTGTGTGTTGATTCATTAAGATATTAGAGCATTCTCTCAGATACATTGAACTGTTTACTTAATATTACATATTGATTATACCAGAGGTTGCAGGCGCTTAGAAACCTTCTCATATGTCCCAATGTCCAATTCCTTCTGTGGACGACCTCTATAGAATAGAATTTCTTCCCCTCTCCACTCTCTTTCTAAAGTCCTTGTGGTGTTTCCTTAATTACTGGTATCTTTTTCATCTTTATCTTTTCTGGTCTTCAGTCCTCTACCATACAAAGAAAGAGACAAAATCTTGCGTAATATTGGCAAGAATGGTAAGCATACTCTGCAGTGGGTTTATACTCACAATTATCCTCTTTCACTCTTGCATTTCTTAAAGAAAGAAAAAAAAAAGAAATGCAAGAGTGAAAGAGGATAATTGTGAGTATAAACCCACTGCAGAGTATGCTTACCATTCTTGCCAATATTACGCAAGATTTTGTCTCTTTCTTTGTATGGTAGAGGACTGAAGACCAGAAAAGATAAAGATGAAAAAGATACCAGTAATTAAGGAAACACCACAAGGACTTTAGAAAGAGAGTGGAGAGGGGAAGAAATTCTATTCTATAGAGGTCGTCCACAGAAGGAATTGGACATTGGGACATATGAGAAGGTTTCTAAGCGCCTGCAACCTCTGGTATAATCAATATGTAATATTAAGTAAACAGTTCAATGTATCTGAGAGAATGCTCTAATATCTTAATGAATCAACACACTTTTTTTTAACTTAAAAAAAATCAATAAAAAACAGTAAAAAATATAGAAAATAAAAAAAACTCACCTGTCCGGGCGTCCCGTCGGGCTGCAGCTGTCCAGTCCCACCATGAATACACTGCACATGCGCAGTGTTTCTCATGTCAGGGCTTGGAAAAATTTAAAGAGAAGCACTGCGCATGTGCAGTGTTTCTCATGTCCTGCACAAGTGCAGTGTTTCTCATGTCCTGCACAAGTGCAGTGTTTCTCATGTCCTGCGCATGTGCAGTGTTTCTCATGTCGCCACTGAAATTTTTGTAAGTCCGGAATGAGAGCTACTGCGCATGTGCAGCTCATGTGTCTTTCTTTCAAATCTTCCACATGAGAGGCCCCTGCCTCTTATTATAGTAATGAGCTGGACTTGATGACGTCATTTCTGCATAAATCGCGTCATTAAGCCCTGCCCCAAAACCGGCATCATTATCTTCCCTCCAAGATGTTATGCAAAAGTCAGCAAACCTAAATTATATCACAAGCTCTTTTCAAACATAAAAGAGTACATATGGTATAAAGTAGCTCCAGGGGCCATAGTTCAACTTGCATGCATTGTACGTGGGGCCACTGCTCTAGATAGAGCCACTGTTAATAATAATGGTGCAACATACTCACAGTGTGGAAAAGAAAAATGAACATCACACGTGAGATAGTTGCAATTGAGAACAGAACGGGCTGCCATATAATCCCTTCCAGTGAGTTTGCCGCAAGATTTTCACAGGTCTCTGTTATTAAATGGTACATTTGCGATGTCTGTATCATTTTGCAAATCTGACAGGCACTGTTGTTTTTTAATATGGAAAAGATTGTGTAATATATTAAGCACTGAAAGAGAATCTAACACAAAAAGTCACCCGAGAGAATAAAGATATAAATACAAATGAATGTGTGGTGTCTTTTGTTCTGTTATCAATCCAATAATCCTTTGTGATAAACAATTATTATGCAATCAACAATATATAAACCTTGATAAAACACAGTTCCTTCAACCCACAGAAAACAATCTTAAAATAGTTAATCATAAGGACTTACGCAAATGTCATAAGAAAGCTCAATATAGTACCTCCAAACGTTTCTTAGAAGTCCCTAAAATCAGAAGGCAATTGATCCTGTTTTATTTTCTGTGTGACCTCATTATGTGTTAATCCTCTGCATGAGGAGAGGTGTGTTTTTTTTCTCGTTTGACAAATGAGAGAAATGTATATCCAGACCAAGAAGAGCCATATAGACTAGAGGAGCATACTAATGACAGAATAACTCTGTGATTTCATTATCGATACTGTTCGGGGCGCTCAGTGTTTATAAGCTTTATTGCACAATCAGTGCGGTTTCTCTCACTTTTTCTTTTATGTACAACCCTTCAAATCCTCTCAGATCTGGAGAGGATTACAGAAGATCACTCTTGACAAAAGAATAACTATACACAGGGCCAGATTAACAATGGGCCTAATGGGACGACAGCCCCAGGCCTCCATCTGAAAATAGGCCACCATACACTGCAGATCTCCAGGCCTCCCACCACAATGTATAAGATTAAATGTCAGGGACTAACATTCTCCTCCAAAGCATATATAGTGCGGGCCCCTGATAATTTTTAGCCCCAGGCCCATATGGCCCTGGCTATACACCTTTGGATCAGTTACCTTCTGATTTTATGGACTTCTAAGAAACGTTTGGATGTTCTATATTGGGCTTTCGTATGACATCTGTGCCAAGTTCTTATGAATTAACTATTTTAGGATTGTTTTCTATGGGTTGAAGTAACTGTGTTTTATCAAGGTTTATATATTGTTGATTGCATAATAGTTATATATAACGAAAAATTATTGGATTGTTCACAGGACAAAAGACACCACAAATTCATTTGCATTTACATCTTTATTCCCTCGGGTGACTTTTTGTATTATCTTTTTAATATTATTTACCCGGTTTGTTTCATCCAGGGAATTGTCTAGGGGTTCTGAGGTGTGCTACCCCCTTTGTGCATCTTTAGCAGCTGTATACAGAGAAGCAGTGCAAGGAGCTTTATACATCTTTCCTTTACCGTTGTTTTTTAGACAGCTAAAGTCCCTTTTTACAGATGTGACCAGTTTGGGAAGTGTGATCCAGAAAAAACTGTATTATTAATAGAGATGAGTGGTTATGTGATATGCAACACATCCGAGATGAGTGCTTCTGAGGCGGTTTGCAAAAGTAAAACATCAGTAAGCATTAAATATATTCCTTTCTGTATTAGAACTACATGTTACAATGATAGCACTCAATGTGGGCGGGAGTGTCATAGGTGTGGACTAGCCTCATATCTGATATCTTTAGCAACTTCGTACGTACAGAAAACCATTTTAAGTCTGGTTCAGGCCAGCCATGGGAATGCTAGCACTAGAATTACTACAAACACCAGTATGCCACAGCATAGGGGATATTTTTTATGTTTACTGATGTTTTAGTAAGTATAGGGTTTTTAAACATGCAATCGGCCACTCACAACCACCACCACGTTTATTATTCAAACTGCTGGCTTTTTAATAAAAAAAACGGCAATTTGAAGCATTTGAAACGTCCAGACTTCCCTGTCAGTTTTAAATGATTCATGACAACCGCCAATAGTAAATGCGCCAGTTTTGGTCACAAAACCACCAGAAATTTATGGCTGATTGTTATAAATTTACCCCCTTATGACAACAATAAAAAATATGACATGCAGAAAACAAATAGAGGTAGAAATATCAGATTTTTGCATAAAAAGTCCCAAAATTTTAGTTTTGTGACTTCTATGAAGCATGTGTTTGCTGCTGGTGACATGCTTCACCTCTGATGGTATGGACATAAATAATGCAGGGTTATTTATCTTCTTTATCTTCTTTACCAAATGCTTTTTAGATTAAATTTAATGAAAATGTTATAATATCTGCATTACATCAATTTCAAAGAAAAACCTACATAATGCATTAGAATTTGTCTAATAGTAATTATCATCAGTATCATTATGGCGTAACTGAACTTAATATTTGATCTTTGTCTGTATCCATATATAGAGTTTAGACCTTTTGTGTTTGTTATTTCTAGCAATTTTGAATGTCATTTATATTTATATTTTTGCTCTTGATCATTAACCTTTCTTGCTATCTGTATGCTTCATAGGGGATAAGCGCATCTCTGGATAGGGTTAGTATTTTCTGTATCTTGAGGTATGTAATTAATTGTTAGATTGTACTAGTGACAAATCAAATAATTTTACATATCACCCTGTGTGAGGTATATAAGGAATCATTTCTGTCTTCATTATTAAGAATAATGGACGTGATTCATGCTTAAGAAGTTTTGGCTTCTTAAGCGCGTAATCTCTCGAAATGAAATACTACGCATGCGTAGTAGCTCATTTACACAATCTACATACAGGCTAGGTACGTAGATTGCCTCCATGCTGACTGCACGCATAGTAGATTTGTAAGTAGGAGGCGTACTAATGCCGCCTTGGGGAGTTTTTAGTTAGAAGTGGGAGGGGTGAGATATTTAGATTAGCCGGGAGGGCGGGGAGAGCTACCTTAAGCGTCATAAGGTATCTATAAGCAGGGGGGGCTTTACGGGTGAGTTAGGTGCGGTTCTGTCCCCCCCTTAACCCACTCTTAAGCGTAAATACGGTACAATGTGTTAGGTTATGTAATACTGTATTTGATTTTGGGTATTGTTCTGTTTGACTGTAAGTTTAATGATGTTATACCTACTTGTTAGACTTATAAACATTGAAACTCATTCTTTTTCTGGTCTATCAAGTCAAAGATTTGGGCATTGATGAGCTAACAGTAATTTAACATATTTAGCCATATTTGACCGGATCCAGCATTGTTACTCTTTTAGCAAACGAGTATGGGCCTGATCCAGAATTGCATACGGCACCTGAGCATGCACGTGCCAGATGTTACGCAATGGATTTTCCTTACGTGTCCGCCAGGCGTAAATTCGCACAGAAGCGTTGTTCTGGATCTGGGCCATAGTTTGTACCCAGCTCTAGTTTGATTTTCCATGATTTTCCAGATATGATTTCACTTTTGCATTCTAAATCTGTGATATTCAAATGCTTTCCACCCCATCCATACTGTTATTGAATTGATAGTTTTGGCACCTTCCAATGGAGGGGCTGAATTGAGATCACAAGTAGATTAGACTTATTATTACAATGTACAGTATAGGCCCTCTCAATGTGTACTAATCCTGACTTGTACTTCACCGCTGTTTTATGTCTGCAGGAGCACAAAAATTTGAGATGACATTGTTTGTTAACACAGAGGTCTGTTATGTGCCGTCTGTGGCCGCTCATAGTCTGAGATCCCAGCTGTTGTCTGGTAGCCCGTACTCTCGGTTCTCATTGGTGGGCCACTCTTCAGAGTAGCCAGTCTAACCTTGTTAGCACCTGAAAATAGGGGAATATAATGGGAGAGTCAGTTAAATAAAGCTGTAAGGGGAGCTGTAGACATAGCTTATCTAGATTTTAGCGAGGCTTTTGACACTGTGCCACATCGAAGACTGTTAAATAAGCTGGAAACTTTAGGATTGTACTTAAAGCTAGTTGCATGGGGCCTGATCCAGACCTACGCATGAGAGCGGAGCGTATTACCGCTTCAGTGTAAAAACTTTCACTCCCATGACACTCCCCTTACTTTTACCTCCGTACGCCGGCTGAACCCTACCCTAACTTTTCCCGGCGTCAGTACGGATTTTCGGAGCGACGCGCTGATTGTACCGGCCTAGGCACGCCCATACTGTACAATTTAAATGGCTCCCCCTGCCTACATTCCCTAACTCCAGCGTCCGTACTAACTTTGTAATATAAACACGCCCCATTGTCGGAAAATACGCAAAGAATACGGACGCCTGAATCGGCGCTACGAAAAGGTCTTTGGTACGACCGGACGTTGTCACTCTGCACATGCGCAGTGCATTTTTTCTGCCGATTTTACACTTACGACCAATGTACGATCGCTTGCGAGCGTAGGTCTGGATCAAGCCTATGGATACAATCTTGGTTACAGGATAGACAACAAAGGGTTGTAGTAAATGGAATCTCTTCTGGGGATGGTAAGGTAACCAGTGGAGT
>WWET01002714.1:20536-45071 GCA_011038615.1 Limnodynastes dumerilii | reverse complement strand
CCCACTATATATATATATGTCTCTCTCTCTCTCTCTCTCTCTCTCTCTCTATATATATATATATATATATATGCTTGCACCTATATATACGTGTTTATGTGTATGTATGTTTATTTTTTTGAACTCCATACGACTATATATACATATATTCTTTGGTAGACTATAGGAACTCTATATCCTACTCTCAACAAAAGGTTTTCCTTAGACCCATTTATTATTGAATTTGAATTATGCTGTCTGCTCTATACTCTGTATTTATTTACATTTCAACAATTTTTTAAATGTAATTATAGTTGATCGTCTCTTTTTATATATTCAGCCTTATATTAGCTTCCCAATTTATGCATGGTGGAATCTTATATTAATTTTGTATGTATTTAGATAATTGTGTGATGATATTATTATCGCATTAGGTTATCACTATACAATTTACCAAATGTACCCTCTACTATGTATACATTTTTTAGCTAGACCTTTGTCTGCTATGATTAGGACTACCACGTATGACCTGAAGGTTTAACATAACTGTTGTGGAGTGAACTTCACATATGATTAAGTTCTCATTGTGATTCCCATCCTGATAATCTCACCTGACACAATGTAACGACATTGCTAATTGTAATTTTGTATTTCTTTATTTTTTCGAGTTTCTCTCTGCTTTTCAACATCAGTATAATATTGTATCTTATCTTATGTTGATCTTAATTAAGTCCGTTAGAAACCGCACGTGTCACTAATGAATCGGCAATCCTCCTTTATAGGAGGTGCTAGAGAATGGACTACCTCAGCTTGACAAAGTGTTTGCAGGACACAAAACACATTTCTGTGTTGGATTCTGAGTGCCTTCACTTTACCAGCCTTTGCAAGATATCAGAGCAGTATTGATATACTCCCGTGGACTCCTATGTTTGTACTGTGGCGGTCATCGAAGTGAGCCTATACACGTGAGACGCTTGACCTTCATTCCCCTTGGTGCATATTTTTGGGCATTGCTGATTACAGCTATATATAGACAGAAACCCACTTTAACCCTTCGTGAGCTGGGCTGGTCACCCGCCACTGTCAGGTGATTACTACAAGCGGTGATCATTTAACAGGGACTGTGCTACTAACTCATTGGATGCTGGATAACCTGTCCTATTGTTATTGTGTACCCCATAACTACTGTGACCAACTAACGGGGATTGTGCTACTAACTCATTGGATGCTGGATAACCCGCCCTACTGTTATTGCGTACCCCATAACTACTGTGACCATTTAACGGGAACTGTGCTATTAACTCATTGGAGGCTGGATAACCTGTCCTATCGTTATTGTGTACCCCATAACTACTGTATACCGCTTATATATTCATCGGATTTCGAAGGTCTCCCCATAAAGACCTTTTTATCTAGATCTACCTAGTTATTGACTGCGCTAAAGGGTTGAATTCTATTTGCACTCAGATCTATGTTTGTTTTATCATTTCATCTCTTTCTGCTACTAATTCCTCTCCCTATGCAACCAAGCATCTGACTTGCCTTTCTCATTGCTTTCTTACATTGATTGGCTACCTTTAAGTCACTGAAAATAATGACTCCTAGATCCCTTTCCTCCTCGGTAGATTCTAATATAATGCCTTATGGGGTTAATGAAATTAGCACAAAATAATCGGAAGGGCCATCAATAGTGGATAGATAAATGTGGAGACACTACGGTCCCAATCAGACAGGAGGAAGATGTGAATTACCCAATCCTCGGAAACAATCGTGAACAACAGCCAAGGGTTGATTAACCTTCTTTCACATTTATAAGAAACCTCCTCCGGGCCACCCTTTCAAACTAATACCGTGGCAGTAAATTCCCCATTTATTGCCAGGATTCATGCTCCAACAACAGTTTTATATGTCCATTTATGGCTATATGTGATTTTGATATAATTAAACAATTTTAATTCAGGTTGCTGTTTGCTGAGTTTTTCATCAGAACCAACACTATTTTATTTTATTTATCTATAGCGCTGTATCTTTTTCCCTTAATTACCAATATGACTTTAGCAGTATATGGGTATGGGTGTATTTTAGGGGATTTTGCATCTATTCTAAATATCATTTAAAAAATCTCCTACTTATAAATAACTAGATCTTTGTTTATCATCAGTATAGCTATCAGTCATTATCAAAGTGAGGAGCTACTTTCTTTTTCATCCCCAATATGACTTTAGTAGTAAATGGGTATGATGTGAGTTTAATGAATCACTTACTTACCTCTAATATAAAAGGGGTATTTAAAAAAAAAAAGCATTTTAGATTAATTTTCTAGTATACATCGTATTCTTCTGACTTATTGTTGATGTTTTGGGTTTCCTCTAATTTCCATATATTCAACTTTTTATTATACATTGTATGATCACTTATCTATTTTTATATTTTTATTTTGGTATTTATATTTTTGGATGGTTATAGTTATATTTATTTTTAAGGTATCTATAACTAAAAAAATGTCTAATAAGATAACACCATATAAATAAGTACTAAGTAATGAGGTTCTCAACTCTTGAAAATGAATGTAGTATTTAGAAAATTGAGCTATTTAAGGAAATATCCTCTCCTATGTAAAAATCTTATAAGTATTCATGATATGTATGGGAAATATATATTAATATTTAAATTGCTGATATCAACAGATGTAGTATTTTAAGTGTATGTTTTGAGCTGTTTATATGATTGCTTTAAATATATATTGGTGTGTGTAGGATACGTATGAGGTGAATCAGAAAATGAAACTATTTAATTTATTATATTTTAAGTTAATGAAGTTTAAAATGCACCATCGACACAACCATCCATTATTTAAATTAAAACTAAAATAGAATATTTGTAATTTAAGGCATTACTTATTTTGGAGTTAAATTTATTTTTAGAATATATCTTATTTTCTATATTATATATTTTCTCTTTAAAGAACACATGGCTATCGTCAGGACCCTGTCCAATATATTTTGATACAGTGACTTTCCCACTCTGACACTCTATTTTCGCTGACTTTTCCACAATTTACACTTTATTCTTTGTTAATTTTTTTTTAATGATTTGTATTAGTTTTATGGTAATATATCCCAGAAAAGTGGAAATTGAATCCTTTCCTCTTTACACATTTAGGGCCTCATTTACTAAACTTGGTTTTTGGCTGCGATTCTAAATTTTCCGCCGTTTTTTTTTTTTTTACAAAATCACTGGATTCACTAATGGGTGTTTTTGGCTGACAATTTTGAATTTTTGGCGATAGGTGGCGATTTTATCAAGGATGAATTGCCAGGATTTTGTGCTTAAAATCATGGCAATTTACCTGGAAAAATCACTGCACAGCAAGGGTACTTTAAAAAAAAAATATATATATTTTTTTATTTATGTTTAAAAGCATTGAAAACCAGAGCACTGCATGCTGTTAACCCTTAGCATGCAGGCACATATAGTACTAGAAGGCACAGCATGTACATGTGTTGCAGTACTATAAGCGTCATTATGGCAATGGTTAATGCCAAGCAGCGCCGTCACTAATGTGTCCACTGATTATGTAATGTGAAAACAATAAAAAATGTATCCCCGATCTAATGTAACTAGTGCTACATAGGTCCCCCTTTAAATAGTATAGCCCCGTTAGCTGTTAATAAGTGGATTGCCCCGATAGATTCTAATAAAAGCTTTTTGCCCGCTAGGTTATAGTAAATGAGTATTGGCCTGATAGCTTGTAATATGTGATTTTTGCCCTGTTAGATTTTCATAATAGATTTTTGCCCCGTTAGGTTGTCACAAAAGATGCTTGGCCCGATACACTGTAATAAAAGATCTGAGGTGGTTGAGGCTAACACAGTAGAACTGTTTAAACATTATTGGGCTTAATATAAGGGTATCCTAAATCTTAAACTAAATTGAGGGTAAATTGGGTTTTGGATCAGTATAGATTTAAATAAACAACAGGGCAGACTGGATGTGCCATGTTGCTCTTATCTGCCGTCACTTTCTATGTTTCTATGTAAGTTGCTTGCCCTGATAGACTGTAATAAAAGATGCTTGCCCCGATAGACTGTAATAAAAGATGCTTGCCCCGATAGATGTATATTACAGTAGCATGGTCCTGATAGCAGTCCTTATGTAATAGTAATCGTTGTATCATGACAATGCTTTAATAATTATAAAGTGTCCCATATATTAAAAAATATTTAAAAAATGTTAAGACTCACATTTTAGATGTCTTCAATCTTGGGAGACTTGCTTGAAGCAATCAGAATCTTGATTGAAGAATCTTGCCGGTCCTGCTCCTTCAGTGTGTTCCATTGCTAATGAGGATACAGTCACTAGATGCCCCCCTTATATAGCCTCTATGACATCATAGAGGCTATATAAGGGGGACCTCTAGTGACAGAAGGCTCATTAGCAATGGAACCCCAAAGGAGAAGGATGTTTATTCCTCTATAAGGTTTTCCTATAAGAATCAATTAGTTGTTATTGATATAAAATTCATATAAAATATAAAGTTTTATTTATCCACATATTACACCATGATTTCAAACTTTTTCACACTTGATTGAGTGTATTACAAAATAAGGAATATACATCCTGGTATTTATACTAACTTTGAATGGATTATTAATTTTAAATAAGAAATCTGATCCAATCAAAATTGAATGGTAAACATAACTCCTCTATATAGGTACGGACCTTGGGCCTGATCCAGAGCTACGGCCGCCGTTGCCCGATGTTGCCCGGCGTCACAATGGAAACGCCCGATCTACGATAGTAGCACCGTAGGGACGCTGGAGGGGACGTCCCCCAGCGTCCCTACGCTGAAGTTAGTGTAGGCGGGGGGAGGGAGGGTAATGAGGCTGGGAGGGCGGCGTTAACGTACTAACGCCGCCGTCCCAGCGTATCAACTCTCCCTTACGCCGGCTGAAGTTAGGGTAGCCTTCAGCTGGCGTAAGGAAGAGTTAATACGCTCCTACAAGGGGGAGTGTTGGGCCAGAGCAGCGATGTTACGCTGAGCGCTACAACGCTCAGTGTAACATCGTAGCTCTGGATCAGGCCCCTTGACCCTATACCCCCACTATCTTGATAAAGACTTATATTGTCTAAACACATCGGTGTGTAAAGCAGGTCGGTGGTTGAGCTAGTCCAAGTGGGCAGTACTATTGATTTTAGTCCCGGGACATTTAATCTTCAAACCTATAGGATTCTAACCGGAGGATATTATTTATTATTTCTTTCTTTTAATATTTTTTTTTTTATTTAAATATAGTCACATTACAATTGTTATAAATAAACGTTGATCTCATTTGATTTTACAGCCGAAAATTCGCATACGCTCGTCGTACGCTCGCTTGCGAGCGTTGCTCTGGATCAGGCCCTATTTCTCTATGAGCTCTGATCCCAACAGAGATAATTCTTAATAGAGCCGCACATTGGAAACTTTGTAACAGAAAACTCTGGGAACTGCTAAATCGCATCTTTATGAAGCACAGATAACAAAGATCCTATGATTTGACACATCAAGAATACCCTACAATCTTTAAAGGACTTATAAGTCTACCATCGCTTGATCCTGATATACTTTTGATTCCTTTAAAAACTGTGAGCTAAAACATGTATCTACTCTTTTGAACACCCGATACTCTTCAGAACGAATTAATTATTAAGCTGTGTATAGAACTTAAGTGAGTTACATGGACCTGGTTCGGTATTGGGGTCTATATAGGGATTTTTTACAAAATATCGGACTCCACACCCATACCCTATAATTATTCTAACCTATTGCTGTTTACAATACATTGGATTATGATATAATATTTTTTTTTATCAATTTTTGTTTTGTTCACCAACTAGATCACTTTATAGGTTGTTATTTCTCAAATATAGAAGTTTTGAATAGTTGTTTATCCTGGTTAATATTAGACTGGTATATTTAATAATTTGCACTTTAGATTTCTTCCCACACATTGGGAAACTACTGCGCATGCCCAAAAGTGAGGCGCAGAATAAACTTTAAAAAAAAAAACAGAAAACCATATTCTACTCTCCCTCCTCCCCCTCCTCCCTCCGAGGCCCCTTTTATTTACCTTTAGCGGCGACAGGAAGCTCCCTGTATTGGGACTTCCCGCCGCCCTCTCCTCCTGCCTGTATACAGGAAGTTTCTGCCACATCCAAATTAGCGACGGGGTCCTTCCTAAGGACCTGCCGCCGCCATTTTGGATGTGGCAGGCCCCCCGCTTTTTGGGATGGGGCAGGTCCCTCCTCCGCTACCTAACAACAGGGAGAGGCAGGACCCACCACCTCCATCTTTGAAATACTGGAACATATTATGGGGAATGCTGAGGGGATGGAGTACATTATGGGGAATGCTGGAGGGATGGCACACATTATAGGGGATACTGGGGAGCTGGGACACATGATGGGGATACTGGGGGGCTGGAGACATTATGGGGGATACTGGGGAGCAGGAACACATGTTGGGGGATACTGAGGGGCTGCAGACACAGGATGGGTGACACTGGGGTACTGAAGAAACATGATGGGTGATAACTGGGAGTTGGAGTTTGAGGGCTGGAGAGATATGATTTTAAATACTGGGGGGTTGAAGAGACATGATGGGGAATACTGGGAGCTGGAGTCGCATGATGGGGGATATTGGAGGTTGGAGAGACATGATGGGAATATTTGTTTCCCATACCTTTTGACTAGTATATATATATAGCCTGACCCTAACCCTACATTACTTGCAGCCTGACCCTAACCCACCATCTTCTGCAGCCTGACCTAACCCTCCCTCCCCTGCAGCCTGACCCTAACCCTCCATCTCCCACAGCCTGATTACCCTAACCCTCCCTTCCTGGCAGCCTGACCCTAACCCTCCCTCCCCTGCAGCTTGCCCCTAACCCTACCTCCCCTACAGCCTGACCCTAAACCCTCCCTACCCTGCACAATTGTTCCAGGTTCGGCAATAGCAGCGGCGGAGGGATATCGCAAATGGCATAATCACCCATTCATTAAAAAAAAGTCTAAATAGGTAAGTATTCGAAAAAGGAACTTTCAATTGTCCCTTTTTCGGAAATTAGATTTTCTTACCGGAGAGTGTAACTATATATAGGCGGGCTTTTACATCTGGTGGCGGACGCCACTTGCGATTGTCTACAAACCATCGTTCCTGGTATGATGTCATGTTCATTTTCAAGTTGTAATGTGAGTGAATTTGTTTTGATTAAAGATTCTCTTTTATTCCATATGGTTTGATTTCATTGGAATCTTGAGGACCATCGGTAACCGCCACAAGTGGACCCTTTTACTTGCACTATCCCCCTTATTCCAGTATTTCATCTATATCAATGTTGAGGATATATTTTCATCTTTTATACTAACGTAATTTTGCATTAGTATCCTTCCCTATACTATATGGACTTCTACTAATTATATTTGATGCTATACATCTACCCTGTTTCCTTCCCATTGGCACTCTCATCTTTCTGAGGATACCCATAGCGCCTGAAGGCTTATATCATTTACCCTTTTCTCTGATTGCTATTTTGGGAGAAATGAGACTTCTCCAGATATAGGGCTTTGGCTGCTTATTGGTATGCACTATAAGTAGCCATTTTACATTGTTTTTTGGGGAGGAATAAAGGTTAGTCAGTAGTTTAATACATTTTTCTAGGAAGTCAAACTTTTTCAAGACTTCAAATAAGTGGTCCCAGGTCACCAGGTCAAAAGCTTTCTCAGCGTCAAGTGATAATAATAGATTAAGATACGGAGTGCCAGGCTGCTGTTCTAATCTCTGCATAACTGCTAAGATTTTCCTAATGTTTGAAACCGAATGTCGTCCCCAGATGAACCCAGTTTGATCCCGGTTAACTATAGATGGTAAAATATGTTTGACTCGCTCTGCAGTTATTTTAGTAAATAATTTGTCATCGGTATTAAGGAGAGATATTGGTCTATAGGAGCCTGGCAGGTCCGGATCTCTACCTGGTTTTGGAAGGACCTTAATGATAGCTGAGTTAAAGTTCAAGAGAACTTGATGATTTTCTATAATATGATTAAAGACCAGCTGTAATGGTTCAGTTATTTCTGAGATAAGTATCCTAAAAAAATCCCCAATAAACCCATCTGGTCCTGGGGCCTTGAGTGGTTTAAATTTCTTTATAGCCAACTCAACCTCTTGGGCCGTAATAGGGGCTAAAGTAAATCCTGATGTACCTGACCAATTTGTGGGATACAGAAATATATACCAAAAAAGGATAACAGCGCTAAATTAAAATATATAGAGTTGTATATGTAGTCTGGCTTTGGTGAAAAACACAAACGGCAACCTGATGTATTTCAACAATTTAATTTAATAAAATAACAATAAAACTGTGGAGCAGAATTATAACAGTAGCGCGTGTAATATATTAGAAACTGTGCTTAAATATAGCAGCAAATAGTAGCAATAAACAATTCCACGGAGTGGGGAGAAATGGTATGTCTGGATGGACAAAGGAAGGAGGTTCGTTTAAAGCAGCTGGAAACAGGTAGGAGTGGGGTATTACCCGATCCTTGGGAGTTGATGGAAGTGCCCCGGTTCTCCAAGGTATATCTCAGTCTCTCCACTGCAGCGTTGGTAAAGCGGGTGGCCACCCTTCTAATTAGAAGCAGAACCTGTCCTCCGTAATGTACTGACAATCTCCACACTTGTACTCCGGATCTCACAGACTCCAATAGGGTACACAATGCAAGTGTAAACAGCTCCACGTGCAGTCTCGCTTACGCGTTTCGTCTGTGCCAGAGGACTTTCTCAAAGCAGTATAAATGTCTTTCAATTTGCCGCATGAAATAGAGGAATCACATGTGTTGCATAATTAATTTGCTGCCGTCATTCAGCCTTTCAGTCCTCCTCCTCATATAGTATGCTCCTTGTTTATAATAGATTTTTAGTTCTTTATAAACAGACGAGGTGGCGCTGGAGTGATTTTGCGGCCTCTAACAAACAGGTGCGTGAAAGGCAGGGGTTAATCTACTTGCCACAGAAACAAAGGGAAAAATAGCCCCAGCACACTGCCATAAACCAGTAACAAACTCTACTGTTCTATCTGTAAAATAAAACACAGAAATGTTTGTTACACATATTTGTACAAATATGCGATAAGCCACCAGCCACCTTCAAGGCCTTTCTTTTATATATAACAAATTAACCAAAAATTCTGTTAAAAATTGCAATATGCAAAAATGTAAAAAATGATTAAAATCATAAATACTTATTGAAGGATTAACAAAGAACCATTCCGCATTTAAAGGTGTTAAAACATAAACATCAAAATAATAAATATCTACACTACCGTTCAAAAGTTTGGGGTCACCACAACAGCTCAATGGGGTTGAGATCTGGTGACTGCGCTTGCCACTTCATTACTGACAGACTACCAGCTGCCTGCTTATTCCCTATATAGTTCTTGCATAATTTGGAGGTGTGCTTTGGGTCATTGGGGCTGATCCAGACCTATGGCCGCCGAACTAGTTACGGCCAGCGTTACGGCATTTCTGCCATTCTGCGCATGCGCCGGCCAGATGTTGATGAGCGCAGTTAGGGAATCCCGATCCTTAGGATCGGGTGTCCCTAACTGTTGCGTAGATAACATAACTATGCAACCGTTAGAAAGGTGGGGGAAGGTAAGTAAATGAGGGAGGGCGGGTGAGGGCAGTTATGACCCTGTGGCCAGCGTAATTACCTACTGTTACGCCGGCTGAAGTTAAGGTAGCCTTCAGCTGGCATAACAGTGGGTAATTACGTCAGCTGCAGGGGGAGTGTCGGGGGAGTGCTCCAGAGTTACGCTGGCCGTACTTACAGTCAGCGGGCCAGCATAGCTCTGGATCAGCCCCATTGTCCTGTTGGAGGATGAAATTGGCTCCAATCAAGCGATGTCCACATGGTATGGCATGGCATTGCAAAATGGAGTGATAGCTTTCCTTATTCAAAATCCCTTTATCTTGTACAAATCTCCCACTTTACCTGCACCAAAACAGCCACAGACCATCACATTACCTCCACCATGCTTGACAGATGGCGTCAGGCACTCTTCCAGCATCTTTTCACTTATTCTGCGTCTCACAAATGTCTGTGTTCTTTTGCCCATATTAATCTTTTCCTTTTATTGGCCAGCCTAGAAGGCTAGCATTCCGGAGTCGAATCTTTACTATAGATGTTGACACTGGCGTTTTGTGAGTACCATTTAATGAATCTGCCAGTTGAGGACCTGTTAGGCATCTATTTCTTAAACTAGAGACTTTAATGTACTTGTCTTCTTACTCAAGGTGCACCGGGGCTTCCCACTTCTCTTTCTACTCTGGTTAGAGCCTGTTTGTGCTGTTCTATGAAGGTAGTAATACACACCGTTGTAAGAAATGTTCAGTTTCTTGGCAATTTCTCGCATGGAATAGCCTTCTTTTCTAAGAAGAAGAATAGACTGTCGAGTTTCACATGAAAGCTCTCTTTTTCTTGCCATTTTGAGAGTATAATCAAACCCACAAATGTGATACTCCAGATATTCAACTAGCTAAAAGGGAGGCCAGTTTTATAGCTTCTCTAACGAGCAAACCCGTTTTCAGCTGCGCTAACATAATTGCACAAGTGTTTTACAGTGTTTTCTAATCATCCATTAGTCTTCTAACGCGATTAGCAAACATGTAATGTGTACCATTAGAACATTGGAGTGATGGTTGCTGGAAATGGGCCTCTATACACCTATGTAGATATTTATTTAAAAACCAGACGCTTGCAGCTAGTATAGTCATTTACCACATTAAATGACATTGTATAGAGTGTATTTCTGATTAATTTAATGTTATCTTCATTGAAAAATACAGTGCTTTTCTTTCAGAAATAAGGAAATTTGTAAGTGACCCCATATTTTTGAACGATAGTGTACATAAATTATACCTAAACAAAATTTGTATCTCAAGGTCACACATAAACAATGCAAACATGATACAAGTTAAATAAAAAATACTATTTATGTTTAAAAAATGTTTACAGGAAACAATGAAATTATGCACAAACTGCAAATAAATGTAAATAATGAGCATCTTTCAAATTGAAAGTCAAACACAAAATGATAACATAACAATAGTTTTAAAAGATAAGCCTTTAATTGTTTCAAAGTCAACATAGGCATTCATTATAATCACATAGTAGCTGTGTGCTGAACAAACAGAAAAGCATGAGGCTTTGGCTTTCTGTTAACCATGCAGATGTCAACCTAAGAATGGTAAGGGGCATTCTTATCTTTGTTCGTGTATTTTTTAGTTTCCAAGAGTCTTCTTAACTGTAAATCAGGAACGTTTATACTGTACTTTAGTAGCCCGAGTGCTTCTCATTTGGATAAAGAGTCTTGCCCCTCTAGCCACGTATGCGGAAGTTATTACATTGCCAACCATGAATCATTACTAAGTTGCCGTTCTTATCTGTTCATCATTCTTACATGGTTTCAGTGCATAGTTTTGAGTTCTTTGTTTGCCCTTTTTTAACCATTCTTAAATATATGCACTGAAATCCTTTTCTTACGTAGTTGTGAATCAGGCCCTGTATTATCTAGGTCTACATTAAATTTTTTAAACTGTAATTTATATTCTAAAACAGCTTGTAAAGAATGCTACAAGAAATATAATTATAGATAAATGTTAAAAGATTATTGTGAGAAGATTGTTATAGGAAATGGACAATATGAAAATCCCCATTTAAACCATGTGGGGACACTGGATTTAGGGTTACAATCCAGTAAAACTACCGCATCAACAATCTGTCACCCCATCGTTTGTCTAAAGGGACAGATTATATGGCTTTCATTCTCAAAGAAACCGTATTTTTTTCCCCTCAATAATTTGTGTTGAACTTTTTTCAGGGAGTGTGTGGGGGTGGGGGGTACTGAAAAAGAAAAGGGAAGGGAGGGGGGAACAATATATAGGGAAAAGGAAACGTGACAATATCAAAACAAAACAATTCCATTGCAGAGTAAAGATAGTTTCACAACAGGTAAAACTTTAATAACTAAAAGACTATAGAGAGATGAGACCAATTATAACCTATTCATTAAGGCTGAATGGTTTTGGGTTCGTGTCTAGTAAAGATGGGACCATAGATGTCCCTTTGCCAATTGTTTCATATTTATTCCAAGCAAACCACTTAATAATAGGGGAGGATGTAGATGTAAAGTGTGGAATGCCCTCTGTTTCCATCAGGTAATTCTAATGAATTATTTATATTATATTAATTAAGTGGTGAAGTTGCAGATTTCCAATTCTGAGCTATTGTTGCTCGGGCGGCAATCAACATATGGCCTAAGATATATCTAGAATGGGAGAGAACATCCTTAGGGTATACATGTAATAAGGCTAGTTATGGAGACGGGGCTAAATCAAGGTGAAGTACCTTGTTGATCAGATTAAAAACAGTGCCATAACAAGTGGATAGAAGGACAGTCCCAAAATACATGGAAAATATCCCCTGTCAAATTGCACCCTCTATACAACTATTTAAACTGGAAGGGCCAGTTTTGGTGCATTTTAACCGGATGAGATACATCCTGTTTAAAAACTGAACATGCATTTCTGTGTGAATAATACATCTGGAGAAATTATGTTAGGTATTAAAGATTTTTTTCCCATTTGTTAACTGTAAAGCTAATCCCAAGATCAGACTCCCACGCCAGCTGTACCTTGGATTTAACATTTGTACGGGGTTGGTAATTTGTTGATACCAGAAGGAAACACCCCTCCTCCCGCCTGTGGAATAAAGTCTAGAATATATAGGTTTTGGAGGGGGTTGCAGTGCACCCCATGTTCTGGAGAGAGAGCTAGACCAATGATTCAATTGAATATATTTATATTCAGATGCATTCTGGAGTGATGAAAATTCCAAGTCCAGAGAATCGGAACATTGTCAGAATTGATATTGGGAGAATTCTGATGGAGTGGGATTGCTGTAGAGACCATTTATCAGTGAGGATAAGAGTTATGTACGTTGAAAAAGAAGGTAAAGTCGCTGGCTTCAGGATCTTGTACTCTCCATGTATCGTATAAGTAAAACTCAGATAGTAGCTGCTTAAACGCTACAGAGGAGGTGGAAGAGCCTGACCTCATGGGAATAGTGGCAGGACGGGAATTATCAAGTTTCAGATCTAGAACTAAGTTAAAATCTCCTAAAAGGATTATATTGCCTTTCCTGTGTTATGGAATAAGCTCACAAAGGTGTCTCAGAAAGGGGACTTGTCTAGAGTTAGGAGCATATAGAGAAAAAATCGTTATCAACCTTTCGTCAAGAAGACCATTTAGTATTAGATAGTGGCCGTTTTTATCTTTCAGTTTAAATTTAAGATCAAATTGAAAGACTGCTCTAAACAAGATAGCTACGATGTTACCTTTAAAGGGGCCACAGGAAGTGAAGCAAAGAGGGTAGCAAAGGTCTATAAATGAAGGGGGATTACCAGATGAGAAGTGTGTCTCTTGTACAGCAACAGTATCTGCATTGTATATATAAAATGTGGAGAGAGTTAGTTAACGTTTCTGGGGTGAATTTAAACTCTGACATTTAAAAATAACAAGTAAATCATTATACTCAAATAAGAGAATCATGTATGTGAGCCACATAAAATATCTCACAAAATTTTTATACATACAAACAATAAGGAGCCAATATACATGACCCAGAAGGGAAAGTTCCAAAAGTGGATGGAAAAAAGAAGCTTGATTTCAGTTATGGATTTTACAAAAATGCTATGATTCATGATCTTGTTTAGAACATTCCTCACATGTTCTAATATTCAAATTTTGAGGGGCCTTTTCGTCTTACCCAAGTTTAAGGCCACAGCCACACTTAAGTAGGTAAATCACGTGGGCACGAAACCCCTAGAATATGAGACCTGCCACCTAAATAAAAGCAGATTATGGAAGCAGATTATTCCTTGGTCACAATTTACCAGATTGCGGAGATATTGTTCAAAGATTGAAAATTTTGATGAGCTCTCCAAAATCTTTAAAACTTGGTTTCTTGAACAAAATTATCTGAAAGATCTAGTGCTAGCAGGGTGCACCAAAGCAAGACAAAGAAATAGGGTATCTTTATTGACGAATGAAAACAAAACAGAGAAAAAAACAATATGTCTTTGTGACAATGCACAATAAAGTGTAAAGAAATATAAAAAGGAATCTAGGTAAACACTGGGAGATCAGTTCTGAACTCCCAGATAAACCAGATATATTTTTTAGGAGGGAAAAAACAGTTAAGTCCTGTTTCTCTCACAGTCATCTTAGTGGGGACTCGATACCCCGACAATCTTTGTTGCCAAAGCCCCTGGGCTTCTTTCCATGTGGAAGTTGTACGGTGTGCAAGCACGCTTATTTGAAAAAGAAAACCTTTGGAGGGACAGATAATAAAATGTATACTATCAAAAATTATTTGGACTGTAACAGTACCCATGTGCTTTACCTAAGTGTGGCTGCGGCCTTAAATATGTGGGTAAAACAAAAAGGCCCTTCAGAATTTGAATATTAGAACATATGAGGAATGTTCAAAAGAAGAGCATGAATGAGCATCCGAAATAGGAACCACATAGGCTGAATTAATACACTGTTTTTTTCAAGAATTGAAAATATTTATTAAAACTAAGAATTCAATACAGATAAATTCAATATGGATAAAAAATCGCTAAAATAGCAATAATACACTTGCAGACACAGATTCAATTGCGCTGATATCACATAATAATCAGATGAAATGCAGATGAATAACTGCAGTTCAGATAGTCTTAGAGAGAAAATTAGGAAACCTGATGCTGTTAGTAGAGCAGTTTACCCGACTGCGGGACAATGTGCGATGCTCCAGAGTCAATCACTCCATACGTTGTATAGTAAAGGGTCCCAGATGAAAATAGAATCTCTCCACGTGTTGATCATATGAACCGGATCCTTATACCGATGCCCGGGTGGCCAGCCCTTCGTACAAGTGAATCTATAGCGTTCCTTCTAGAAGTAGTTTTTTGGTGATAACAATAGTCTCCGAGTTCAGCTCCCCGTACCTTAAAGGAATTGAGCTTTAAAAGTTCAGCAAGTGTCTGCAAGCTTCCCAGCGACGGGTTTCGTCTCTAATAGGAGACTTTATCAAGCTGTGCTGTCTGCTCTCTCACAGTTCTTTTTTTATCCCATTTTAATTAATTATTAATTCATCAGGTGTGCAACCTGCATGTCTTAGAAAAAAACACACTAGGATTTGTTCAGGCTTCCGTTATTCAAAAGCAATAGAGATATATGTTAAAAATTTAAAAAAACAATCTTTTTAATAAAATATACGACCATAGTCATATATTAAAAAAAACCAATGTTGGAAACTATTTAAATTCATTTGAACATAACGATACAAAGGGATACAAAAAACAGATAATGTTTCTTATTTAAATGTACAGAATCTTCATTCTAGATCTGAACCTAAAAAGGGCGCATGAACATAGTTATGTAATATGTAATATACAGGTGAAATGCTAAAAATTTGGATATCATTCAAAAGTTCATGTATTTCAGTAATTCAGCTTAAAAGGTGAAACTAATATATTATATATACTCATTACATGCAAAGTGAAATATTTCAAGCCTTTATTTGTATTAATTTTTATGATTATGGCTTTCAACTTATGAAAACCCCAAAAATCTAAATCTCGCAAAATTAGAATAATGTGACAAGGTTCAATATTGTAGACTCAAAGTGTCACACTCTAATCAGCAAATTATTCCAAAACACCTGCAAAGGGTTCCTGATCCTATAAATGGTCTCTCAATCTGGATCAGTAGAATTCACAATCATGGGGAATACTGCTGACCTGACAGTTGTGCAGAAAACCATCATTGACACACTCCACAAGGAGGGAAAGCCTCAAAAGGAAATTGCAAAAGAAGTTGAATGTTCTCAAAGTGCTGTATTAAAGCACATTAATAGAAAGTTAAGCGGAAGGGCAAAGTGTGGAAGAAAAAGGTGCACAAGCAGGAGGGATGACTGCAGCCTGGAGAGGATTGTCAGGAAAAGGCCAGTGTGTGGGAGCTGCACAAGGAGTGGACTGAAGCTGGAGTTAGTGCATCAAGAGCCACCACACCCAGACGGATCCTGGGCATGGGCTTCAAATGTTGTATTCTTCTTGTCAAGCCACTCCTGAACAACAAACAACGTCAGAAGCATCTTACCTGGGCTAAAGAAAGGAAACCAAGGTTCCGGAGTCTGGTGGAAGAATGGAGAGGCACACAATCCAAGATGCTGGAAGTCCAGTGTGAAGTTTCCATAACACCTAAACAGGGCCACAGGCTGATAGCATCCATGCTATGCTGCATTGAGGCAGTAATTTGTGCAAAAGGGGCCCAAACCAAGTACTGAGTACATACGCATGATTATACTTTTCAGAGGGTTGACATTTCTGTATTTAAAATTTACCTTTTTTGTTTTCATGTAATATTCAAAAATTTTGCTTTTGGGGTTCTCATAAGCTGTAAGCCATAATCATCAAAATGAA
This sequence comes from Limnodynastes dumerilii, assembly GCA_011038615.1. Classification (NCBI taxonomy): domain Eukaryota; kingdom Metazoa; phylum Chordata; class Amphibia; order Anura; family Limnodynastidae; genus Limnodynastes; species Limnodynastes dumerilii. The sequence goes on along the minus strand of WWET01002714.1, from coordinate 28,524 downwards.
AACCAATAAAGGCCTGAAATATCTAACTTTGCATGTAATGAGTCTATATAATATAGTAGTTTCACCTTTTAAGTTGAATTACTGAAATAAATGAACTTTTAAACGATATTCTAATTTTTCGAGTTTCACCTGTATAGTATTATTCAAATGATTCCTCCTACTCTAAAGATGACACTAATGCATTTGAATCTTCCTACTTTTTTATTTAAATAAATAAGATATATGTATAGAATATCCTAAATACATGGGTTAGGCATATTCCCAAGGGCCAACTATGCCGACTTAAGCGTAACTGTACACTAGAGGATGAATTTCAGAAACAGGCAGAAGTAATGATAGGGAAATTTCAGGAGAGGGGATATCCGTTGGAACTAACCCAGGGGGCATATGAGGAGGTTAAAAAGATGAACAGGGAAGTCCTCCTTGGTTCCCAGCATAGGCTCCCAAAACAAAATGAGGAGCAATGCTGTAAAGGCAAAAGGAGAATTCCTTTATTTCTAAATTTTATAGAAAAGCTGGAATGATTAAGAGTGGTTAATAAACATTTCAAAATTTAAAAACATGATCTAATTTTAAAGAACATCTTAGAACATAAACCCTAATTTATATTTAAGAAAAATCAAAATGTAAAAACACTCTTAGGGGTGGATCCAGACCTTGCTAAGTGCATGAACTTAGTTACTCAAGGGCTAAACCATGTTGATTTCAGTGGGAGCCAAGTTAATTGTATTCTTTGCATACAGGGATATATCTTTAAATTGCTTACTGCACACAGATACTGACCAGTTTTACTATCACACTGTTATTTAGACTTGAGAGGAAATATCACCTCTCAACATTAATTAAGTTCATGCATTTAACAAGGTCTGGATCCAGCCCTTAGCCCCTAGTGAGATCAAAGCAGTTCATAATAAAACTAGAACTCTAAATGCAAAAGATTTGTGGTTTCCAACTTTACCATCTGGTTGCTTCAAATGTGGTAAACAACACTGTATCACCTGTAAAATAATCCTGAATAAGGTCAACTCTTTTAAATCTATAGTTAATAATTGTTCCTTTAACTGCGAAACAAAATATGTAGTTTATTTGCTGCAGTGTTCGTGTGCCCTACAATATGTAGGGCGCACAACACGAACTCTGAAAGAAAGAATCCGTGAGCATAGACTAAATATTATTAAAAAATTGTCAACACATAGTCTGTCTAGACATTTTGCGTCTTGCCACGGGGGTGACCCAAAAGCATTAACAGCTATTGTGATTGACCATCTAAAACCTACGACAAGGGGGGGAAATAGGTTTAAATTACTGTGTCAACAAGAAATGCGGTGGATTCTACATCTCCAATCGTTATCACCAGAGGGTCTAAACGAGTCTCTGGAGTTTAATACACTTGGTTTCTATTTGTAAGATAGTTCTGTTTTCATGCCATCTTATGTCTTTAGTTCTCTTGGTCTAATGTAGAATATTTACCATTAGGTTCTAATGTGATGAGGTAATTGTCTATATTATTTGGACAAGTTACTGATGAATAATCTTTTTCTGGGGTCACGAGTCAGTTGACTAACAGAAGTGTGACAGGCTGTAGATATTATTGAACCTGTTCTATTTATATTTATATTCGATTTTAATCATTATCATTTTTTTATTATTTATACATATTTAGGATATTCTATACATAGATCTTATTTATGAATTAATTAATAAATTTATTTAAATAAAGAAGTAGGAGGATTCAAATGCATTAGTGTAATCTTTAGAGTAGGAGGAATCATTTGAGTAATACTATACAGGTTAAACTCGAAAAATTAGAATATCGTTTAAAAGTTCATTTACCTACAATTGCGTAACTACACCACGTGATCGTACCTAAAGGAAACTTAAGTCTGGGCTTGGCCCATTGTCCCCACACGGTTTAAATGAGGGCTTTGATATTTTCCCCTTCCTACAACAACCTTGTCACAATAATCTCTTAACATTGTTCGATAATTATATTTCTTGTACCATCTCTTTACTGATAGGAGTACCTGGTCCAATGGTCTGCCTTTAAAAATAGAAACAGCCGAAAATTCCTTTTTGGCTGTCGTTTCGAATGGCAGCCATTTTAGATTTTTTTTTTATGAATGGGTGAGATCCTCAGAAATTGTATGGAGAGGAAAAGGTTAATATGAGTCACAGTCTAAATTATTTAAGGTAGACCTAGATAATATAATATCAAATTAATATCTTTATTGAACCAATATTTCTATTACTACTTGCAGTAACCCCACACTTGACACAGTTTGTAGGACGGGTATGTTTTTTAAAAAAGTGTAGTATTTGCAACAATGTTTCATAGGAATAAATAATTTGGTGTGTTCCTAAGAGTTGCAGATTTACTTTTTCGCTGTTTATATTTATTTACAATTAGTATGATGACAGCATAATATTTTATTATGACAAGAGTAAATTTGTTTGTAGTGTTTATATTGTTTATATTGTTAATTTGTGGTCATATATATTTATTATTATATTTATTTATAATGTGATATTGTATTTGTATTTTAAGCTGTGTAAGAGTTTTGTTATTGCAAGTTACATCCTTGAACATGGCTTTGAATACAGTGGGTTAATAAGGTTACTGTTCCCGGTGTAACTTAAGGTTCGGTAAGTACCCAGAGTTAAATGACACCACACAAGAGAATTCTTAATCAACTATAGTATTTAATAAAGAATTAAGCAAAATACATGAACAATACTTAGCTTCGACTGGTAGTTTTTGCTTAATAATGATCAACAGGTTTTCCAGGGGCCCCATCTCGATTGTTGTCTCTTTTTTTTTTCTTTCTTTCTTTTTCCCTTCTTTCTCTCCTAATGCTTGGTTTAAAAAGGTGTCTGAATAAGTTGGATCTTTATATATGTTAATAAAAGGTCTTTTCCAATGCGTTTATATTGCTGGGTAAAGGGCAATGCTGCTGTTGTGACGGAGATGCCTTCTTCCTCTGTTTAAATGTGAAAAAGGAAAAGATTTCTCCAATGTGTGGAATAGATGAAAACAATTTATTTACCAATTCTACAACATAATGGATACGTATAAAAAGATACATATAAAAAGTAGTAAACCCTCCCATGGGGGATCACTGTGCCGGATTGCAGGAGAACGGGATGCAACTAATGTAATACCCGGGATAGTGCAACCAATCTGCTGCCGTTCATTTGGAGCTTCAACCATTGTCTTTTATAAGTTACCAACTGACTCTTTTCGACATACAGGACCGGATCCAAACTCCCACATGCTTTCCGTAGGTATGAGAGTCTGTCCATCTGATAGAGATAGGGGAGTGAACGCACCCTGTCACTCCCATCTCTCGTGCTGACTTTATGACAGCTTATGCTGTCATAAGCCTGCCTCGCCTAAAGCGTGCAGATCAGCGGTCTGTACGGCCGCTGATCCACATGAGTGTAGGCTAGCCATTCAGTACAATACAATTACCAGGCTCCCCCCCCCCGCCCACAAAGTTCCATAAGATGCGTCTTACACTAGTGTTACTATCATTACACTAGCGTAACATCTGGAGGACGCATGCACCTTCCAGTCAAGTCAGGCCACTTACGCACTTTACATGCGTTAGTGGCCTGATGTAAGTGAGGATCTGGTCCACAGTGTTTACTGTTTATCAGTCTACTTTAGCTCTACTTATGTGTTGCTTATTTAATTGGGCTAATGTTTTAAATAGTGTATGAGAAAGAAGCTAAAAAAAAAAGGGGTTTACATAGTTTACAGAATGGCCATGGCAGGATGAGATTATTTAGATTGTTTTTATTTACGGAAGCCTAGAGCCCTATGCTGAGAGAGTGAGTGACCAAAAAATTACAAAGTGATTAAAAGCACACTGCGAGTACAGAACCGAGAATTACTAATTTATGAAATAAATCTCTAATAAGACTATAATGATTTCCCACTAATCTGACCCTGATTAGCAGTTTTGCTTTTCTATTACATTATTATGGGGACTAAGAAAAAATTTCTTAGGTGAACAAGAAAAACCTTTCTGCTGTGCAATATTTCAAGGCAAGGTTTATACGTATTAATATCACCATACTCTATTCCTTATTTAACTACTTAGAGCCCAATGCAATTAGCCTCTCACCTGCGTTATTTGCAGTGCAAAGTTAATTCTGCAATTTATTTTTTTTACTTTTATTTGCACCTCATAACGATGCTACCATACGATACCTTACAAATCTGCTACCATAATAGACGGGAAAAATCATACCGCAAACTTTTTCCCGTCTATCACTGTGCGTGAACCTAATTTAATCTGGCCCTTAGAGTGAGCCCATACATTGACAGACTAATTACCATCAATATTCACCTTTTGTGTTTCAGGGGCACTGCTGATTGGTTTGGAGTAAGTAAAGACAGTGATTCCACTCACAAGTGGCAAAGGAAAAGCCTTAGACATTGCAGCCAAAGATATGGAAAGTTAAAACCGCAAGTTATAAGGGAAATGGACCTCCCTAGCCAAGATAATATATCGCTGACAAGTACAGAAACACCGCCACCTCTTTATGTAGGACCAACTCAGTTTAATATGCAAAAGGTATTCTGTGAAAGCTGTCATTACTGCCTGTTCATATTACTCGTTGTTTTAGGAATCTAAACCTTCCTTATATAGATGCTATAGTGTATACAATAAACCTATATATATATATATATATATATATATATATATACAGTCTAAATATTTATAGAATATTGTACCTAAAGAGATGGCTAGAGAATTTTCTACGTCATGATATTACAAGCTTTGATTAGTAAATATTGCAAAATGTTGTCATGTTCTAAATAATTTTATTTAGCATAAAGTGATAATTTTATTCAGAGAACCATGTTTCCTTATATATAAAGAAAATTTTACTTGGAGAAATAAATGGTTTGGGTCTTTTGCATGGAGAACTCTTGAGGTTTTTCAAATAGCTCAATTCCTCTTTTTTGCAGCAGGAAAAATATATTTAAAGCTTCAAAACTTTATTTTATGCTTTTTTAAATTGTAACACATTTTAATTTATTTATGTATTGATTGATTTACATGCATGTAGATTATAGACCCATTAGCGCGAGGACGGGCTTTCCGAATGGTAGAGGAAACTGATGGCTACAGTATGCCACACACACCAATTACACCTGGGGCAACATCTCTCTGCTCGTTTACTAGCTCAAGATCAGGATTTAACCGATTTCCAAGAAGACGGAAAAAGGAGTCTGTAGCCAAAATGAGCTTTAGAGCAGCAGCAGCACTTGTAAAGGTTGGTTTATTTAATATCCTGTTATATACTTTGCACATCTTTATATGATAGTTCATATAGGAGCATCCTGTGCTTCTCGCTAGTGGAATGGGGTGTTTCAATTTGAAAGTGGGAATTTTATTGTAGCTACAAGCATAGCATCATCATTTATAACTCACTGTATACACAAAGTTTTTAAGTTTTATGTGTGCAGCTAATTCCCCCACACTTTGCTTAAGCAATTTTTTATTAAACTTTAGTTTTTTTTTTACTTAAATAGAGTTTAATTAACTTTATGTTTAAAAACTTTTTAAATGAAAGATAACATATATTTAGTTTATATAGTTTATATTTATATATTAAATTACTAAAACTAAAGATATAATATACTTTGAAACATGCAAACTTGTATAGGCTGCTACATTACACTTCTTAGACTACTTGCCTATACGTATACATTTGTATGTTTCCAAGGTGAACTCCTTTGCAGTACTTGTGTAGTTGAGTAGTTGAGTTGCTCTTGACTGAACAAGACATATGCATCTATAGTAGCTTGCGGACGCTTTTTCTGCACAAAACTGGATGAGGTCCACGTACTGTTATCTATTACTGTGTTCATTACTTAAATGATATCTTAAAGTTTAGGAGTATAGTAATGATGGACCGGATTCACACCTAAGAAGCAGTCCCTTCTTAGGTGCATATCTTTAGTAAAGGACATACAACGCATGCGTAGTAGGTCATTTACACAATCTACGTACCAGTTCGATACGTAGATTGCCTCCGTGTGGTCTTTAAAGACAGCACAGAATATTTTAGGTAAAAAAAGGCGGCTCGTAAGTGCCATAAGGTACCTAAAAAGGGGGGCAGGACGGGTGAGTTAGGTGCGGGTCTGTCCGCACCTAACTCACACCGGATCTGTAAATCAGGTCCTATAATTTTACTATGATATTGTTTTGCTGTACAACTTCATATTCAAATAGTTTGATCTTATTTGGTTTAGAAAATATCAAAATGTTTTACTGAGAATTTTTTTTTGATTTAAGTATATTGAAATAAAAATGTCTTTTTTGATTCACATCTTTTTCATGTATTTCAGCTTGTTCTTGCAAGTATAATATAACTGATGTAGTAATTACAGAGAAATTACTAAGTAAAGTAGTAAAGCAGGAGAAATCCTTATGTTCCACCAATTGACATTCACTTCCATCCTTAAAGAGAAAATCAGCATTTATTGGAGTCTGATAGCAACAAATAAGTAGATTAACTGACAGTTTGCTACAGTTCCAAAAAGTCAGGCACTGCAGAAGATATTAGAGCCTACTCAGCACCATACATTTTTATTTTATAAAATATAGTTGATTATAAAATCAGCAGTCAGGTTTGTAAAACTACCATGGGTTTACCGATAACAGGTTACTTATCTTAAATTGAATGAGGCCCATAAACAGATATGAGGCAATGTGACAAGACCACATTGCCACATTTCCTTGTAAATTGGTCCTTAAGTGTAGTACCATTAATGAGCACAAAAAGAAAACGTATTTGAATCCCATAAAAAATATTATTATTATTGCATTGAACTTAGGTCTAACTATTCACAAAGACCCCCAAAATTCTGTTACAAAAATTCACAATTTTATTGGAATTTACAGCATCCATTTCTACCATTGTCTCGTTTATCTTTGCTCACTGAGTTTGAATGAGGACATTATTAGCTTCCTTTTAAACTGCCTCAAAAAGCCATGGTAACTTTATAAAGTATATTCTTCATTGTGAATTCATCATGAATTTATTAAAATGACATAATTTGTATTTATACAAGAAAAATATAATGGCTGATTATTAACGTTAATTGTTGATTTCAGGGACGCTCAGGAAAGGAAGGTACTTTAAGAAGGATACAAAGACGAAGCTTCACACCAGTTAGCTTTCTAGAGGAAGATACTATGGACTTCCCAGATGAACTAGACACCTCATTTTTTGCAAGGGTAAGAATGATTTATATCAGTATTGATTTATTATAAGTCAAGGGATGGTGCTATTTGATTGGAAAATTTGTTAGCTGGCATTTACATTAAATTATACAAAATGTTGTTATTTACTTTATTATCAGGAAGGAGCCCTTCATGAAGATATGTCAAGTTATCCAGATGAAGTGTTTGAATCTCCATCGGAGGCTGCGATCAAAGAAACTGAACAGAATATGAAAGCAGAAGATGATATGGAGCGCACTGGAAGTGCTTTGGACAAGAGTGAACTAGAAAAAAGTCACTTGATGCTGTAGGTGGTCATCTGAATGAGGAAATAAGAATTGTTATTTTATTGATAGAAATATCTTATAAACAAAGGATTTAATGATTTACTGAGTTTTAGCCAGCATCACTGCCTAATTAGAGGTCATGTTAATTAATTAAAAGCATAAACTAGGGTAAAAGACTAGAAGAAAACTGTAGGAATATGGGTACCATAGGGTAACCATTTGTAGGTAATACCCATCTGTTGCTCATCCTACTGCTTAAGTGTAGCATGAGCAGAAAAGCAGTTTTGTTTTCCAAATTAAAATGTTTCCCCTGCAAAACTACAATTCCCAGAATGTTTTACCTGCAAAAGCATAGCTGGTACCTGACAAGGTTTGATGGGAATTGTAGTTTCGCAACACCTGGAGAGCCGCAGTTTGCCTATCCCTGGGCTAGACCTTGGACAGAATTATTTTGAAGGAT
>WWET01002713.1:199495-220565 GCA_011038615.1 Limnodynastes dumerilii | reverse complement strand
ACATATGGATGGCTAAATTATTAAAAGAGGCATGCACTAGACTCGCTATCTCGGCGGTGTAAGACACACCCACTTTCCCCAGACACGCCCACTGGTCGGTACAAAACACACCCCTTCTACCAGGCCGCGAAAATTTGTCCCTCTTTACAATTTTCAAATGATGGGAGGTATGTAGTGGTGATTGACAAGGGGTGGGGCTTAATGACACAATTTGCATAAATCACATAATTAAGCCCCACCCCCATACCGGAATCTATTTCTTCCCTATGAGATCTCCGGGAGGGAAGAAATAAAGAGTAGGCAACCCTGTCTTACAGGTTAGTTAGGAGCGGCTCCAGATGCACCTAACCTATTCTGAACTGTGAATAAGGTCCGTAATATAGGCTTTTCGCACCAAGTGCCAGATATACTAAGCTACAGCAAAGGAAAAGTGGAGGTGTTGCCCGTAGCAACCAATCAGATTGTAGCTCTCTCTTTTCTATTACATTCTAGAAAATGTCAGCTAGAATCAGATTGGTTGCTATGGACAACATCTCTACTTTTCCTTTCCCGCAGCTTAGTAAATCTGGTCCAAAGTTTAAATTACCAGAGGCAATTAATATAATTTCATTAGGGGCCAGATTTACTAAGCTGTGGGTTTTGAAAGAGTGGAGAGTTTGCCCATAGCAACCAATCAGTTTCTAGATCTTAATTACTGCATCCTAGAGATTGCCAGCTAGAATCTGATTGGTTGCTATGGGCAAATTCTCCACTCTTTCAAAACTCACAGCTTAATAAATCTGGATCTTAGTGCATTAAACCATTAAACAGCTAAAATTACCCTGTTTATTGCATACGACGCTTGCAATGCGGTTTTTGTGCTGATGGTGGCGCTATATCACTCATTCAAGATTTGAATTTAAGATACTCCTGTTCAATGTTTTTTACTAGTTAATAGAAACAGTAACATTTAGTATTCCCGATCTTTGGAAATCGTCAGCGTTAGCGTGTGTTAGAAGAACGCGAACAACACTAATTCTTTTCGCCACCAGGGGCAGTATTGGACAGCTCATGGTGAAAGGAGCGCGCTTCTGACTGAGCTGCTGCTGTTCCAGGTCACGTCCATTTCCGGTTAGTCCCGGATGTTGGGCGCATGAACAGCGTCGCCTTGACAACTGTCAGAAGCTATTCCTCCCACGAATCTCTTTCCTTTGTCCGGTAATATGGAATGTGAATGATTCTTTATACCTTAAGTTGCAGCCTCTTTGTTTTGCATGCTTTTGGGTTATTATGATCTATTGATGTATTGTTCTGCATTTAAAAAAAAATTTGGGCATAAGCATTGACGCTATTTTAACACCAATATTAATGTTTAGAAACCTATTCAACAAATCTGGTAGTGTTAAACTTTTCCTGCTTGTCATTCAGTGTCTTTTGTCAAAATGTTGTTCTTATTTAAAAAATGGTCTTTATTAATCTGATGCTAAAATAAATGGTGTGGATTTTTCTCTCTTGCATATCATAAATTGTTATTTTATATACTTTTCTAGATTTAATTCCTGCAAATCAAAATGAGTGATCAACTTAAATTTATTGTGGAAAAGCTGAACAAGGAGCCGTTCAAAAAGAACTTTAATTTGATAACGTTTGATTCGCTTGAGCCCATGCAGTTGTTACAAATTCTGAATGATGTTGTTGCAGAAATTGACTCAAAGGTAATGACATTGCAAATTCTTGTGAGCAATGTAAAATGGTTGTTCTTTGTGTAGTAGATATATGGGTCAAAAATGTCTTAAGCAAAAGCAATTATACTCTTTCATATGACAGATCTCACCCACTTTCTCTATATAAACTTGCTTTAATTAAGGATTAAAGATATCTCCATCTTGCTGGCTTGGCCAGAGAATGAGTCAGCAATTGCTATGCTATAAATCTCTTTATATCAGTAAAATAACTTGTTATACCTACATAGAGATAAACATTTGTGTGATATAAAATTACTCAAACCACCTTCCTAACTAAAAAACTTAAACATAATCTGAAACTCATTATAGAATATGTTGGCTTTATTAAATTCTATGTACACTGCATAAATTAATGTTGGGCAAGTCTTTTGTGGCACCATTATTTCCTATTATGTAATATGACAATAAATATAAAGGGGCTGATCTGGAGCTGCACTTACACCCTTTTAAAGGTGCAATTTTAGACCTGAGCAATACCATGTTGAAATGCAAGGGGAGGCATATTTAAATTGTAAAAGCAGAATTACACACAAAGAATTGGAACCCCACAGAAAGAGTTGGCTGTTAAACTACAGTGCACTGCAAATACACTCAAATTAGTAATCTCAAAAATACACAGAAACATGTGTGATGAAGATAATATAAATGAATTTATTAGCCAGTTATAATAATTGGTTTTGGTAGTAGCGAAATATATGATACCCCCACAGGCAAAATGGTTACAGTTATAATTTATCATCAGAATAAGCAATAGTAACTGGTATACATTAGTCACATTGTACATATACTGCATGAAGATACTCAGCCTGGTGTGCTCGAAGACCAGTCAAATGTCCATAGTACATTGCCCCTGGTGCAAGTTGGAAGGAGCACCTGCCTATTCTAATCCGGATTGGTGCTGTCCCTAATCCAAAATTACCAGCCTCATGGCCGCATTTTCCCTGTAAGCAAAACAATTAAAAGGAATTGGCTCCTGTTACCTTGCAAAATGGTTTAGCCACATGTATCTGTTTTGCCTTTACTCTCAAATTCTTGATCAGCCCGTTGTGTCTACTTGTATTAGAATACTGTTTCAACCATTGTCTTTCTAGCATTCAGTTGATATTCGTGAGGAAATGCCTGATCAAACAGTCAAGAGAATGTTGGGTATTCTTGGGATTCTGAAATATAAACCTCCAGGAAATTCAGACATGTAGGTATCAATAATCATATTTGAATTTTGCAAGTAGGGCTGTGAAAGAAATTATTGTTGTTAAATACAGATGTGTATGACATATACAACTGTCAAAATCACAGCAGTGTCTTCTCTTAATTAAGTTTAATTACTTTTCTCTCATTTGTCTATTGAAAAAACACTAATTACTGTCTGATAACAACAAAAAAACAAAATAAAGAAGGGAATCAAATACAATTGATTATATGGGATTTCCTGTGTATAACCATTACATTGGGTATGGGCATATTTTGCTTGTTGTTCTTGTATCTTTATTAAAATATATTTTTTTAATCTACCTTTAAGACCCTAATAAAAAAAAAAAAACTAGTAAAAGTAGATGTTAAATATAGCCCTTAAACATTTTCAAGCCACAGAAAATCTACTTAGTGATACTGATTATACTGTTTTGTGCAGCAGTGACCACAGGACTCCTCTAGGTTTATGGATGTGGGTTGCCGTTGCAAACGGTCATTTTTGAAAGGGCCGTTCTCGCCCAGCCTTTTCCAAAGTACCTGGGAAATCAATTGCTTCTGCCTTACTGAGGCAAAGCAATCGATATTCCTCAGGATGAACAGGCATCGGTGAATGGTATGAATCTAACCCCAACCCTTTTCCTAATCCTAACCCTCCCCTTACATTACCCTAATATTCCCTTCCCTGCAGCCTAACCCTAAGTATCCCCTGCCTGCAGCCTAACACTAAGACTCCCCTTCCTTCGCCCTAACCCAGGGATAGGCAACCTTAAACACACAAAGAGCCATTTTGACCCGTTTCCCCCAAAAAAGAAAAGCTCCAGAGCCACAAAACCCTTTATTGCCCAGCCTTTATTTATGCCCTTTTAGTGTGCCCAGTTTTCATTATTGCCCCTTGTATGTGCCCAGCCTTCATTACTGCCCCTTTATATGTAGCCAGCCTTCATTACTGCCCTCTTATATGTGCCCAGTCTTTATTATTGCCTCTTTAGTGTGCCCAGTTTTCATTAATGCCCCTTGTATGTGCACAGCCTTTATTACTGCCCCTTTATATGTGCCCAGCCTTTATTACTGCCCTTTTATATGTGCCCATTCTTTATTATTGCCCCTTGTATGTTTCCAGCCTTAACTACTGCCCTTTTATATGTGCCCAGCCTTTATTACTGCCCCTTGTATGTACCCAGCCTTTATTACTGCCCTTATATATGTGCCCAGCCTTTATTACTGCCCCTTGTATGTGCCCAGCCTTTATTACTGCCCTTATATATGTGCCCATCCTTTGTTAATGCCCACATACTATAACTGCGCATTACCCCCACCCCACATACTATAATCGCGCATTACCTCCACCTCACATACTATAACCGCACATTACCCCCACCCCACATACTATAACCGCGCATTACCTTCACCCCACATACAATAACCGCACATTACCCCCACCCCACATACTATAACCGCGCATTACCTTCACCCCACATACAATAACCGCACATTACCCCCACCCCACATACTATAACCGCGCATTACCTTCACCCCACATACAATAACCGCACATTACCCCCACCCCACATACTATAACCGCGCATTACCTTCACCCCACATACAATAACCGCACATTACCCCCACCCCACATACTATAACCGCGCATTACCTTCACCCCACATACAATAACCGCACATTACCCCCACCCCACATACTATAACCGCGCATTACCTTCACCCCACATACAATAACCGCACATTACCCCCACCCCACATACTATAACCGCGCATTACCTTCACCCCACATACAATAACCGCACATTACCCCCACCCCACATACTATAACCGCGCATTACCTTCACCCCACATACAATAACCGCACATTACCCCCACCCCACATACTATAACCGCGCATTACCTTCACCCCACATACAATAACCGCACATTACCCCCACCCCACATACTATAACCGCGCATTACCTTCACCCCACATACAATAACCGCACATTACCCCCACCCCACATATGTGTTGCTATAGCAACACATACACAGTGCCTGGATGCAGCGGGCCGGGCACTGTGTATGTGACACATCCGGTGTCCGGGAATAATACTAAAACTCCGTCGGTGGGGCGGTTCTGCGGCAGCGTTTCCAAAGAATGAATGAGTAAGTATGCCGATCGGCATACTTACCCATTCTTACAAAAAACAATTCAAGATAATGCTATTTTCAAAATAGTGACAGTCGAAAATTAGCTTTCAACTGTGTCTATTTCTAAAATAGCATTTCCTCAGCAGCGACTCTTACCGTAGGTTTATATAGGGAATATGAGCAAGTGCAGCAAGGGTCTACTTAAATGCTCTTTGCATTGAGAATTCCTTATAAAGTGGCTTATTATAAGTTAGGCAAAAGCTTTTCTGCATGTAATACCGAAATATTCTCTCTCCTGTTTTTCTGTTCCACATCCAGGTTATATGAACACAGATTATATTCCCTTCCATTTACCTCCAATCTCTCTACTGTTTATACTTTATGCCCATGGACCAATAAGTATATTCAGCTCAGTAATATAGGGGCTGATCCTCCATTACAGACATTAGGGACTTACTCAAGAGCCTTGCTATATGTCCATAACTCCGCACGAGAGATGGGAGTGACAGGGGAATGCACTCTCCTCTTCCGTGCTGATTCCAGATTTCTGTGCATTTGGATAAGGACACCTTGCAGTATGATTATACAATATTTCATATATTGTAAAGTACTGTATGCAGGTCATAGCCTGTTGCCAATAGTATTCTTGTATATGCAAATAAAACAAGCACGGGAAAGTCATACAACATACATATACAAAATATTTAGGAAATATTTGATAGATTTATAATAAAAACTGGAAGTACTAAAATCTGAAGATTTAATATGTGGTGACTCCCCTGAGCTGCAATGATGTGATAGACGGCCCCTAGATTACAGGTTATTTGCTGCACAGATATAAAACATCGGCCCTGTTGTGTGAAGATCATTCTATACAAACAATCATTGTTTGTCTGACTAAACTGGATAAATAAAGACAAATGATTCTAAAATGTAGTAATTTAGTGTAGTGCAATCTATAGCTAATCCTTTGTTATGGTTAATTGCATCAAAATAAGAAGTCTGGATCCAAACCACAGTTTTTAAAGTGTTATTAGAGTATTCATTTTTTTCACCCATCAGCCAGAAGAGTGCGCTGTTTAATTATTATAGTCACTGTGCTGCTCTGAGACGTCACTTCATGATGAAATAAGCTTTTCCTTACAGTCCCTTTATTGTCTGGGTTATTGAAGAATAAAAGCATGTAATTGGCTTAGAGACGGGAATCTTGTTAGGCAAGTGTGTGTGTACATGTAATTTAATAAAGTAACAATATTTCCTCTCTATGGACCTTATTCACACTTAAGAACGTGAAATATACGCAACTAATAGCAATGAAACTCCCTCGGCACGCCCAAGGTTTTCAGGTTCTTATGTGACTTACGAGTGCCATAGGACACCCTTAACTGTAGTTTCGCATTTCAAGGCGTAGGGCGTCTATTAAGAATCGCAAGTGGATAACCGCGCCTTTGTTGCGTGATTTAAATGCCTCCCTCCATCCAATTCTGCGTATCATCCTATTTACATTCATAGAACGCCCATTTCTGCGTATGTTACTACGAACCTACATATTTTAAGTTCGTAGTGTAAAAGCACGGAATTTGCGAACATAAGTCCAACGCAAATAGCGTATAAAAGTTACTACGCATGTGCAGTGCATCCGTTCTTAATAATACACACCTAAAATCGGAAGCATTCTTAAGTGTGAATCAGGTCCTGAGTGCCTACTTATAGAGTGAAAATCCGATGTTTGAGCTTTATTCTTTGGGGGCAGTGTAACTAGTCTGCTTCATTATTAGCATTAACCAGACAAGTTGCTCCACCAACTGTGAGTGGCTGTACACTACACCCATGGAATCAAGAAAGAGTCCTTTATATAGTTATGTGTTAATTACAAAAAGATAAAATTCATAAAAATGATAACATTCAAAGACATACAGGGCTATGATTGCCAGCAGGGAGTTATCTAAAACAAAGAGAAACCCTGACTAGTATTAAATCATTATTGTTCTACAACTCTAGGCATCAGTGATATTTAAAGTATACTTATATGGAGGAAAAGTAAATATATAACAAAAAACAAAACTATGACAGATATTGCATAATCATTGATGCATAATAACCTTGGGGTAGATCCAGAACTTCGCTTGCAGTACGTTTCCTCGCGTAGCGTATTTATGTGTGCGTGCCTTCTATACACTCCCCTTGGCACACCCCTTGAATGTACGTATTTTGTCCGAGATCCGCTTACCAAACCCTGCCTTAACTTCTGCCCACGTAACCGATATCATCCTCTTACGTACGTATGTGCAACACGTATTTACGCAGCTAAGCACGCCCATACTGTACACTTTAAATACAAACCCCCGCCTACATAGCGTATTTCAGATGTATTTTTGTCTCACGTAAAATTGGCACGCCCACTCGTAAGGATTTACATGACACACACGTGAATGGCCCATACGTTCACATTTACGCTACGTTACAGAGCGTATTTTCTATGGTGCGCATGCACAGTACTTACCAAACCGCGATTTTACGTCTCCGCCACATGTAAATTTGCTCACAAGCATTGTTCTGGATCTGCCCCATTGAAAGTAAATAAAATATGCATAAAATATACTAATTTATCTACAGGAATGCGCACAACTCTGCAACTCCGCCGTTCCTGGAAGTGGAAAGTTGCCATGCTCATGAGTATATGTACACAAGGGGATTGTCAAATAAACTAAAACTCAAACACATGGGATCTGAGAGTGGGGAGAACATTGCTATCGTTTTTCCTCAAGACTGATAAATCCTTTATTTTGTTTCATTGTTTGTTAAATATTTTGGGACACATCTTTAATATTGAAACGTGTGTGATATCTTATATTGTGAGACCTGTGAATAGTGATCCCTGTATCCTTTTCTTTGTACCAAATGTAACTTTTTTTGTTAAATAATTATTATATTCTGCATTCATATTAGTAATTGCCTTTCACACCAAGAAAGGCTAACCAATAACTAAAAGACAGGGGGGCTGATTCAGAGTTGCACTTACACCTTTTTTTAGGTGCAAGTGTGGACCTGAGCAATACCATGTTGAATTGCAAGGACAGGCAGATTTAAATTGTAAAACCAGAATTAAAATTAGGAGGTGAAGTTTCTTATCTCAACTCTATTTTATAGAATAAACATAAAGCTATGCAGTATTTTAGTTCTATGTGTAAAAGTAATGTATTTTCCCTGCATGCTAAATTTTTTACATTTATTAACACCCCTTACTTTGAAAAATGGTTTAGCCGAGCTGTACACTTCCACCTAAAAAAAGGTGTAAGTGCATCTCTGAATCAGCCCCAGGATGTCATTTATAAGGTAAGGCACTGCTATAAGTTATATGAATGTCAAACAATTAATGGTTGTATTCATATTTAGGAGTACATTTCGTCAAGGTCTGGTTGTTGGAAGCAAACCTGTTATTCACCCACTGCTGTACTGGCTACTTCAGAGAACGAGTGAGTTAAAGAAGAGGGCGTATTTGGCCCGTTTTTTGGTAAAGCTGGACGTTCCTGTGGAGTTTCTTCAGGATGACATAGTATCTGAGACTAACAAGCAGGTATCATTTCACCTATAATTGGTTTAATAATAATCATGTTGCCTATTTGTTGTATTTAACTGCAACTTGACCATATCAACTGTTTTAATAGGTGGAAGTACAACATGGGGTTAGTCAGCTTTAATGTTTGAACAACAAACAATTTAGTATTTATTAAAAGAAAAGAAATGTAAGTTGATAAGAAATCTGATAAGCACAATCATTTCCTGCCAAAATCATGGCTACAGACACAGCCAGACACAGCCAGCAAATATGAGGTTGGTTGAGAGCAGCCAAGGAAACACCTAAAGGTAGGAAGAGGGAATTAATCTGGCAGTCACCCCATTTAGATAGACGAAACTGGTTGTTTAGGGCATTTGTTTGTATTTCCAAGGTACATATCGTATTGCTGGCATTAATAACATTACAGCAAATGTTTGTCCAGGGTTTATCATCTGTGTCCTCTAATCAGACCTGCGTGACCTGATAGGTAGATGAAACCTGTAGATGGATATTTCATTTAACACCTGTTCTGGCTGACGCTATGCAGCTATTTACAACACACTGAATTGTAATAAAGTTACCCATTCCACCAATCAGATGCACAGGAGATGATTATTGGGAGTCAGACGATTTCTTTTATTTACTATCCAAAAACATTTCCTTTCACTTTATAATCTTTTTTTCACATTCTCTGTGAATGATCCAGAAATGCATTCATATGTTGTTTGCCTGCACCATCATTTTACTTCAATACATTTATATAAAAAGTGGTTTGTATCTTGCTGTGTACGTAACTGTGAATCCCGGCCGTAGTGCATAACTTTCATAAATGAGCCAATGAGCTTATAACAATTACCGTCTCATTTTCGGGAGTCTTTATAGGTGATATCAACAACAATATTTTCCTGGCTCCTTCAAAAAAAATCCTGCATGCTTGTAAATATTACTGACTTGCTTCTCGATCCCAAGTTATTTTGCCCAGATTTGAGTTAAACAATTCAGGAATAATGTTATTGAAAACAGTTTTGAGAACATCAGAATATTATTTTATTTACCTAATCTTTAAAAACAACAGGAGAATGTTCTACAGTGGTCAGAAAGTACAGGCTGCGATTGCTAAGAACTGTATAGCCCCCCTGCCTCCTTACGCCTACACTCCACCACAAGGGTTATATGCCTGTTTGTGTTAATACTAAATCAGGCGTGCTCTTTCAAATAACAGGCTGTACAGAACACAATGTTTCCCTGCTCACTTTAAGGTTACAGGGCAGATTTTAGATGTACGGTTTACTATAATTAGCCTGATGGAGTCCGTTAATCCCAGGCTTCCAAAGAGACTTTCAATACTGAAGGATTGTATTGGTGTAATATGACAGTTTCTGATTTCTATTAGGCTAAGAAACGAATTAGCCTAATTGGCATTTATTCCTGAACTTGCATATGTCTGTGTGAGATATTTTCTTCTGCAGTGATAGGTTTGTGCCCACCTCTCCTGCTGATATTTCCGCAGTAACTCGATGATTTTATCATTTGCAGAATATTTTCCCTGGATGGTTGCCCAGAATGCTGTTTACATGGCATTTTGAGGCAGTACAAGATGTATTTAAATGACACGTACCGCTACAAATTATATTTAAAGCAAGCAATTCTTTTCATGGAATTGGGAAATGAAATGTGTTTGCAGTTATTTCTAATAGTAAAGATTTGTATGACAGAGGAGACCGTTTCACATATATAAAATCTGAAATGTGACCCATGAAATGCACACAGCCGTTACGTTCCATCTTCCTTCGTCAGGTCCTTAGTGCTAGCTGCTTGCAGTATGGTATCCATAGAAACAGATTCTTTCTCCTGATTGATGGTGACTTCTCAGTCTACTGTCATGACAGAATCCACTCTGCTAATGCTTCAGTGTGGTGGATCAGGATTATTTTTGGGGCCTTATATGCTTCTGAATGCAACGTTGGTTCATTTTATGTGTGGCATTATGAATAAACTGCTATTTGTTACTAATTAAACTCTTGTTTGTCTACAATATGTTTAATTAGCTATCCTGTATTAAAATGGAAACATAATTAACTCTTTCCAAGTTTTGCTTTGTATGTTTGAGGTCAGTATCATGTGACCATTTCAAAGAGCACCTGATATGCGCTTAGTGGCCCAATCCGGATCTGAGCGTACGTTAGCTGTGTGACATCTTTTATTCAGTTTAATAAACACATTTTAAGTTTATAGATTTTTTTTTAACATATATAAACAATGTAAAAATGTCATATTGACTTTCTGCAAATGATTTTGCTAATAATTTAACCTTTAACATTTAACACAGTTAAATGTAGTACACATGCATATTTCATAAACTTTATTTGACCTCTGCACTGTGCATGTTGCCCGTCAACTAAACTTTACCCTGAACATGTCACTATCATATTTAGGCCTGTAGCCTGCACTTATTTCTAAAATAGTTTTGGTCAATAGATTGCACTTGCTCCTAAAAGATTGAGTATCAATGCTCTGCAGACATTACACAAAAATGCTTAGCCAATCAAAACTTCATAACTCATATTGACATGACAAAGGCCCAATCCAAGAAGGTGAAGCCGGGTCAGACCATAATTGAGGAGTATTCTTCCTACCCAATGTCTGTTGTTGAATTCCTAAATTAACAACACACAAGTACAATACACTGTAAATTTGCTTGCACTAGTGCCAAAAATGTCATACGCACATCAAAATGCCTCGTGACTGACTGTTTAGTCGCACTGAGCTGCGAATCTTAGCAAGAAGAATGAATGCCATGGGCCTGGCCACCAGTACAATCGCCGTATTCAATGTCAATACATGAGAACTCAAATCCGGATACAATGTGTGGGGGGGAAACAGAGGAGTGTGACCCAACTCCAGGGGATGCCGCCAGCTCAATTGTCTTGCAAAGCTACGGCATCAGATCCGCAGAGGCAGACAAAGAAGTAAGTACATGATTTAAATGCATGTTTATTTTTTGGTGTTTAATCTTTTTATTTCACGTTTGAAAGATTAAAAAAAAACCGAATCATATTCTTTCACATTAGTTTTGCAGGGGTTCAGATTCAGCAGGCAGCCTATGATGCCTCTCCTCCAACAGCCCTGGAACAGCAAGCTGCGGAGGAAGATCCAGCTGCCCCCTCTGGCATTATTTTAAATGTCCTTTTCTCCTTGTAGTTCATCCCCTGCCGAGCTCAGAACCCTGAGCATGGCAAATTGCCCATTTTCTTCTTCACCCTCTCCACCTCCTTCATTCCCTCCATCTACCTTTTCCCACTAAGCCCTTGCACACGATTCAGTATTCCACATGCAGAGTGTTAATACTTAAGGTAGGGTCCAGGGCACAAAAAATCCATTGGACACAGAAACGCCAAGGGGGGGGAGTGTCTGCATTTTACATCCAAATTTCTTTCACTAGCACCTTGTTCTCTTAGCCATGTACTTATGTATTTTTCTCTTTCTTCATTCACAGGAACTCCATTTTGGCTGTAGCACCCTCTGGAGCTATGCTTTTTCACATGTCTGTATATAATAAATGGTTACACTCTGCACGTGTTTACGTCATTATCATGCAAAGAGGATACCGACGCTGATGTTTTTCCTTCTTTCCCCTTCATTTGAAAAAAAAAGAACCACAAAAAAAGCAAAAATAAAGGCATTGATTTTTTTTTTAAATGTGTTTGGTGTTTTCCCTACTAAGTATATGTAAAATACAGAAAACTGTATTTAATATTAATAGGTAATCCTTTTTTAAGTTTAATATAAATGTAAAAAATGTTTGCTAATTATGTTCAAAATCAAAAACACATTTACAATGGTGGATGGTAAAGGTCGCACTCACATAGATTACACAATAATCATAAGTATGTGACATGCAATACAATGAATATTTTAAGAATATATATATTTGTTATCAGTTTTTCAAGGTAAAACGCCATGTCATTAGCATGTCACATACACATACAGGTGTTTTAAGCACATCAGTACGTATATGTAATGTATTGTATGAGAGAAGATTTAGAGAAGTTTACATAAAACATTCATGTTGTAAGCTGTTTTGAATTGCTGAAGCTACATTGCATATTATGGAAGGGATAAACTACAATAATTAGTAGTCATGGGACATTGAGCCCTTCTCTAAAGGAAATGACTAGCAAATCACAGTTCTCATGTCTACTGTGTCAAGTATTGTCTGCTATTGTCTATATTCATGATGTTTGCTAAATCACCTTTGTGCATATGTCTCTAGTTTGTTACTAAGCCGTCACCTATAATGGTTTGCCTTTGTACCAATTACTTAAGCCTCAGATGTGAACCAGAATTATAAAAAGTAAAGGCTGAAAAAGTGAGTTGCTTCTTTAGATTTGCAAAGTGCAAGTGATATTTTTCATTTTTTACTGTTAAAGAGGGTACACACTGGGGCTTTTTATGTCGATTATCATGCAAATCACATGATAAACGTCAACTTACCAGTGTGTACTGTCCAACCATGCTCCAGTCTGATTGTTTGATTTGATTTTTAGGAGCTCCTAATTTTGTAGATCCGTGATGCATGATGTCTTTCACAGAATAGTAGCAGAGCTGCATGATGGGAAGAAATGAAGAACAATCCAGCGGGGGATCATTGTGGTGTGTACTTTGCAATGGGCACATAGTTGTTATTTCTCAGTGTGTACCCTGCTTAAGCTTCACTCTCTGGCTAAAATCTAGTTCTTCTAGTAAAGATCACATTTTCATAAACTCATAAATGTAACATTCTTGTTTATGTTCATAGTATATGTGCATGGATTAATTATGACCTGTAATAAACATTAAAACTACATTGTTAATGTCATACATAGTTCCTAAAAACGGTGACAAACAAATGCCTGTCCTCGTTACATTCTTGCATGACTGTAGCCTTCATAACGGGGCTTGAATTTAAACAAACACACACACACACACACATCTTAATTCAAGTTTTAATGTTGACATTATTAATGGAAACCATATCATTTTTAATATACATTTTCTATATCTTTGAGTTGATCTGTGATTGAGAAGGTAAGATCTCATGCCACAAGGGCAGGCCCGGCAACAGATATCTTTTGGCCCCATGCACTTATATTTTTTAGGGGCCCCCATCAATAGTGTCTGCAACAGTGTTATTGCAGGGGTCCCTCTGAACCTCGGGGCATGTCACAGCTGTTCCCCTGGTCTCCTGTCACCGGGCCAGCTCAAAAGAGCAGTCAAAACACCAAGGTCCCTCATAGGGAACGCATCTATAGTCTCTTTGAGTTAATGACTGGGAATGTGAATAACTGGTGCTATGGTGGTTAGAAGCTGCCGTCTACCACCTCACATCATCATGGAAACTCTGCAGCTTGTGCAGTGTGACCTTGAGGCAAGGTATAAGGTTCCTACATCAATACTACTACTTACTAAATTGCTTTGCACTTGTGGGAGCTTCCGGGTCCAGTGGGAAGTTCTACGGGAATGTCCCAGTCCTCAGTAAGCATGTATGGTAGGGCATTTCTCCATAGAATGGACCACTTTATCCATGCCCCTGGATGATGATGGTATATTGCCAATCAGACAGCAATTCGATCAGATAACCGGTTTCCATAATGTTTTTGGGGACAGTGGATGGCACACATGTAGCTCTGATACTGTCTGTCTAATGAGTTTAATAAATATTTTTTTTACATTTGGGTTGTATGTGATGCCTCGCTACTCAAAAGAAGTATTTGTGCCTAATTTCCTGGTAGTGCGCATGATTCCTTTGTAATACAGCAGTCTGTATTTCAGTGACAATTAAACAGGGGCGAGGTAATGATGCGTGAATGTAGCATATATTGCGTTTGAAAAGAAAATTTATACGTAAATGACTTATTTATTTTAAGCTCCATTTAAGTTTCCTTTCAACATGCAGGTGAGGCTGCCTATCCTTGCTTCCATTGTCTACATACTCCTCATTTAAATACACTTTCAAATAGTATAAAATACTGCACATAGTTCCATCAGGGCAACCATACTGTGCCATTTTGTCATTTTAACATCTTGTTTTCTGTTCCTCCACCGTACTGGTGGAGCACTCCTGTATGGGCCAGTGTAGGTCGAATTGTTGTCCTGTGCAATATTCCTTATTATTGCGCTAAAGAGTGGGGCACCATTACACAAGAATGACCAGATGGCTCTGAAGTACGACTCCAATACAGATGACTAAGAAAATTGGAAGCCATAATCCAGGACGCTTTCCAAATTAAACAAAGATTTGCGGATAGGTATTTCTCATGTAAGTATTTTGTATTGTATTCAGTAAAATATTAACTTTTAACATTGAAATTAGATATTTTTTTTTCCTTTTAAGATAATTTTTGTAGAATTTTGTAACAATGATTTTACAATTAACAAATGTTATTTTTTTGTGTGGCTTTTTTGTAAGCAGGGTTTGGAGCATTGTTTTTTGATTGCCTCTGTGTTGGTGGTGGGGGTTGTGCAGGTGGAATGTCTTCTGTGGAGTTTATTGGTACAACAAATGCAGGTGTACAGGAAACCAGTTTAAACAGTAAGAGGAAGGGGAGGTGTTTTGGGTCCAATTGTGAAAGATTATAGGGAAGGATAAGAATAATTGGGAGATAATTGGAGCAAAAAAAAGTAGCATTCTGGACTTGCGCCTGTAACCCTGTAGTGGTGGATGAAGGAACCTGCCAGCACTGGTGCAGTCAACCTTCCAGTACTGGTGCAGTCAACCTTCCAGTACTGGTGCAGTCATCCTCTCCAGCTGAACCACTATGTGATCTAGACTAGTAGAGATATACTGTAATATAGAGCACATGCTGGCATTATGCTAATCCTGAAAACTGAAGTGGTCTTTTAGCATATCCCCTATATGTGAAAGCAGACTTTGGCTGGCAATTATCTACTGCTGCACATGCAAGGAACGCAATATAGAATGGCCCTCAGAATGAGGAGATCCCCAACGGGGTTGTCAGTGCTCCTCAACATTATCACCCTTTCCTCTGTGTATGTGTGTCTAAAGATAAACAAAAAAACTAAAAACCCACAAAGGTATGACATTACGTTAAGTTATTTTTACACCATATGCTGGAATATAGAGTAAGTGTTCCAAACAAAAGGAAAGGTAATTTTTACAAACAAAATATATAACAAAGTTGCAAGCAAACATGTTACTCACCTGATAACTCATAAGGAATATGAGGGGTTCCGTTTGCTGCTCTGAAAATGGCATTTCCGAATAGACACAGCCGACAGCTAATTGTCGTCTGTATCTATTTAGGAAATGTCATCAACGCGAAAGTCGCTGCAGCACCTGACAGGTAAATGCACTTGGGCTGCGGAGAGGGGATGTAGTGTAGAAGGAGGGTCTTAGGGTTAGGATGTGGGTAGGGGATGGATGGCAGAAGGGAAGTCTCTGGGTTAGGCTGCAGGGAGGGGATGGATCGGAAAAGGTGAAGGTTAGGGTAAGGATTAGGTAAAGGGTTAGGGTTGGAATAAATATGCACCAGTTGGCGCTACAGATTCTTGCTGGGGAGCGTCGATTCCGTGTATCTGGTGGGGCAGGAGCATTCACTGGAAGTATACAGAAGTCAACACCATAGTAATGACTGCTGATGTGCATAAAAAGCATTCTAAAGGATTAGCAGACACGTAAACTGTTTTACCTTCCTGGGATTGAGATGCTGTTTGTGATGTGCCTAAAAAAAAGCATATGATAATAAACATTTTAAAATGTTTCTAACAATATTTTTGTCTTTACCTCTCCTAGAAAGCTCCAGATCGCTGTCAGGCTGCTGGTGGATCTTGCTGCCCATGACCCCAAACCCATAGACATCCTGAGAATCAATAGCCGGGAGCGCCATCTTTTCCCATTACTGAGATTCAGATGATCCACGGATTCCCCACCGGTTCCTTGTGCATGCTGCTTGGTGTCCTGGAGCTTGTTTTGAGGCGGCATTTGAAGTCCTGCCATCTGCAAAAGAAGAAATAACAGACAAAAAGTTACAAGCTAATATTACATAAAGCAAATAGTATTTAGGTTTACATTTACTATTTGACATAAATATGAGTACAAGTTTCATGCGGGCTTCAGATGGGGAATAAAGAGTGTTTCTTATCGCGGATCTCGTCCCAGATCCGTGACTTGGACTCAGCCGACAATAGTCTGGTGGAATGATACAAACTGTACCTGCATGTGGGCTAGAGGGCTAGAGCTTGCTGTCTGCCCAACTGAATCATCCATGTTACTGAATGTAACAGGTTTCTTTCACCAAACAACAACAGATAACCACACCACAGGAGAATGCCTTAAACAAGTCATATTAATAGTATGCATAGATGTGCGCAAGCATAGTGCCATGTGATTATCACATTAAAAACATATCTAAATAATTATTGGCGATTGTGATACCATATCTGCTTCAATAGTTGGAATAGTTACATGGGGTCGAATCCAGAGCTACGGCCGTACAGGGAATTACGGTCGGTTCGGTCATAATTTCCCTGTTTTGAAGGTTGTGCGCATGCGCACAACCTTCATACAGCAGCGTATGGTCTGGCAGTCGTAACTATAGTTATGGCCAACGGCTGTTACGAAAAGTGGGATTCTATCCTTTACGCATGCTGTATCTCCACCGTAAAGGCGGAGATAGGCATGTAAATTAGGGCACAGGGCGGGGAAAGCCCTGTTACGATCTTACGGCCACATAGCTGATCGTAAACTTTAGGGAAGGAATCTGGACAAGTAAGTGTCCAGATTTCCGCCTGCCAGCGGGGAGTGCACGGGGCATGCACTACCCGCTATGATGACGGCCGTAAGGCGCCCGTGGGTCTGGATCAGGCTCATAGATATATGTCTAGTTTTGTATTGATGTGTCCTATCCAATCGTTAAAAACATGAACATATTATTGGCAACTGTGTTAACATGTGTACATTCATTCTTGTGTTTTGTTTGCATTGCAGGATTCTGGATGTAATAAGAAATATGTTCCAACATAATATTTGGTTGTTTATAATTATAATTTTGTGAAAATATAATAAACTATATATAAAAAAGCAATGGCTTATATATTATTCTTCTTACTCTGGGAAGTTACATAATGAACCCAGAACAATGCAGTCCAGAAGCGCACATCATTTGCAATAGTTACACTTGTAAACACATTGGAGGTGGAACCTGAGGTGCAGATATGCTTGTTAGTGCTGCCCAGAAATGTGACGTATTACCAGCACAACTTCTGCCATAACTGCGTGCTTGAAAGCAATTGCTAATTTATGCAGACACAAGTATCTAAGATATGGCCGCCTCTGGATATGGAGTATATGCATTCTAAATACAACATGTAGAAAAACCACGCATTTTGTTCTGTTGTGGGTCGGGGGGGCTGTTGCTGTAGCTAGAAACTAGCACAGCCGGTACACATAAGGCAAGAGATGTGACTTATAGATTAATGGAAAGTGATAAGGCGTGAAGGTAAGAGCTTCATCTTCACTGTAATCTATAAAGATTAGACTCTAATGTATTAAGGGGTTGTTATACATTAGAGAATAAACAACTTACCTGACATTCCTTAAAGATATCTGTTTTCGGCTGCTAGAAAAAAATAAAAAACCATTGTGCATTAGAATTCAAAGTGATCTTTGTTATTCTTACACATACCCTATACATAGTCCCTGTAACATACATACATACATAGATTCCTTGCTATATCCACCTTCACCCAGCCCCATCTTGACGTCCTTCACTTTGTTACAAGAAAAACAAAAAGGACACACTGACCAAAAATGTTTATTATTTGTGTATGAATTAATAATGTTACTAAAGGAAATCATCTTGCTCCACATACATAAGTCTCTTATCAGTCTGTACTGTGCATTAGCACTACAATGAATTCTGCATTTGCATTCAGCTGCCCAATGCTGTGTTCACTATCCGCATGCTGGACGGGCCCACTCACCCTTCATACGAGATATGCATGGTGGGTGGGCATAGGCATGGAAATCGTACAGTGAGATCTTGGCTAAGTCCTTGCCTACGGTCTAGTATTCCACACAAACAGTGTTGCCTGTGGAATACGTAAGGTATTGTCCAGGGCTAAGATAGTAGAGTAAATTCCATACCTTTGTCTCCACAGCGGAGGCTAACGAACGGAATCCTCTATTCGTTCTGGGCCTGGTGTCAAGATTGTAACATTTTTTTACACATTTATGTCACATTCTTCTAAACAGTTTTTGTTTGTTTTGCATTCAGATTGTTTGATGTTTGTATATGTGTATATAGTGTAAACAATATTCCTTCTTTTGTAGTATGAAGACCTGATGGAGAACTTTAAAAGTCTTCACAAAGAGTGTGAGCAACTAAAATCATCAGGCTTTTCTACTGCAGAGATTAGACGGGTAATGTCATATTCTGTTATAATGTACTTTTTATTTTTGTGTTGTGTTTTTTTTTTCCTACGTTAACACAAATCAGGACAGTATAAAAAGAAGCACATGTAAAGGGGAGATGTCCAAGCTTCCACACGTGCAAGTCTTTATTATGATACAGCCAAGCAAAACATGTTAGTGTTTAGAAAAAACAAGAAATATCTTTACACTTACCAAATGGCACTTGCCAAACATTTGAACTTCTGATACTTTTTATATCGTATCTAATTTAATGGCTATTGTCTTTCTTCAGGACATCAGTGCAATGGAAGAGGAAAAGGATCAGCTAATGAAGAGAGTTGAGCGTCTTAAAAAAAGGGTAAGGACAAACATGATACTGTAATATGTCTGTGGCAAGACTGTTGGCTGAAGGAATGCAAACACGGATTAGGACAAGCATGTTGCTGTTTCCATAAGGGAGGTGAAAATGCATCTGATGAAAGGGAATCTCCTTAGGCCGAAGGCCAAAGCTTTTAAAGATCTTGAGTCCAGTGCCTTGCTGTCAGCTGCTAGAAGTAATTGACATGAAAAGGAAATGCTTTGAGGGACCTGTGTTACACATTATGCTGCCTACTTGTTTTCTTAAGGATTTGACAGTAACTTTGCACCACTTGAATGTTTTCTGTAGGTGGAGACAGTTCAGAATCATCAGCGGATGCTTGAAATAGCAAGACAACTGCGTGTTGAAAAAGAAAGGGAAGAGTCTCTAGTTCAACAGAAGCAGGAGCAGCGAAATCAGGTACTCGGCCAACATGTGATTTATAGCACTGCAATACACTGAAAGCAACGGTCAATGGACAGAAAACAAATGAAAGCACCTAAGAAACACTAAAACCTAATTTAGTTCATATGTTTTCTTTTACTAGGTAAAATTTATTACCTCATCCTTACTATAAATGCGTTTGATACTATCTTATTCCTTTGCGAAAGGTTTGGCAGAAAAAAAAAATCCTTGGGCTGAATTCAGACTTAATAAAGTCACCCAGCATCCGAACTCTGATTACAGAAGTCGGGTGAATATCTGGCAATGCACATGTCAGATGTTCTGCAACAGATCTCCAGGCATATGGAACTTAGTTTCGTACACCTGGAGATCACTCTGAGTGGATGGCGCATCCTCCCTGTGCGGATCAGTGGTCGTACGGACTGCTGATCTGCACGGGAGACAAAAGGCAGGGTTACTGCACAAGAGAGGGGGTGACGGTATTCACTCCCCTCTTCCGTGCGCCACTTTCAGACCTCTGTGCGTTCAAAAAAAGCACATTGTTATTAAATAAATCAAGTACTATGATATAAATACTTCATGATTACTGCAGTGCATATAAAAATCCTAAGAATAAAAAATCCTAACGGCATCCAACAAACAGCTAATATTTTATATATATATATATATATATATATATCTGAAACAAATGTTAATTTATAAAAAGTAAAGAGATCCTTTTTATTTTAAAGCTATTTAGTGCAGAACAGAAACTGCAAAGAGCGCAACATCAGTTGAAGAACATGCGGCATGCAGCAGCGGATGCCAAGCCAGAAGGTAAACAGCCTTGATAAAAGAAGTGTCCTTGAATATATGCTTATGTGGAATACTGTAGTTAAAATTTCCTTTTATAGTAAAATGATCTAAATAAAACAAAATATAACAGTGAAACTAAATTTAATGAAATTACTGTTATTTAGTTTCTGTCAGATGTAATACACTAGCCCCATTTTAACAATATGTATGGCAAAAATAGCAGTGTAATGGTCCTTCCAGACCTATACCTAGGTCTCTGGTATAGGTCTGCGAGCACTGTGTAAGGTAAATGTAGTGAGAGAAGTTATAAGAACTGTTATTTTGGAGTTATTGGGCCTGATCTAGACCTACGCCGATGCGCTGTGTTTACTAAAGCACAGAGTATCGGCATCCACTCTCCCCGACACTCCCCCTGTGCGGGCGTATTTCCCATTGCTTACGCCGGCTGAAGGCTACCCTAACTTCAGCCGGAGTAAGCAATGGGAAACATGCTCG
>WWET01002713.1:169221-199421 GCA_011038615.1 Limnodynastes dumerilii | reverse complement strand
CATCCACTCTCCCCGACACTCCCCCTGTGCGGGCGTATTTCCCATTGCTTACGCCGGCTGAAGGCTACCCTAACTTCAGCCGGAGTAAGCAATGGGTAATATGCTCGCACACGAGCGTACTACCACTAAGCCCTCCCTCCCTCATTATATTACCTCCCCCTGCCCACCTTCACTAACCTTAACGTAGGGACGCTAGGGGGACGCCCCCTCCAGCGTCCCTACGTTGTTCCTACGGACGCCCGATCGCAACATCTGCCCGGCGCATGCGCAGATCGGCTTTTCAGCCAATCTTACACTTACGCCCGCCGTCCTAGCGATGGCGGGCATAGGTCTGGATCGGGCCCATTGTTACTAATATGAATAATTACTTATGTTGTGTAGTAAAAAAGATGCCAGAGGTTGTTGGTGATCACCAAATGCCTATCACAGACTGACTTGGTTGAGTATCAGCTCTGGGTTACCCGTGATAGGGTTTCTTGACTGTCCAGCTTGACTGGAGTGGACAAGGCAGACTTGGATGGACTGGACAAAACAAGCTTTACTGGACTTGACCAGGACTGGACTAGACTTGATTTGACCTGGACTGGACATGAACTGGAAAGGACTTGACTTGACTTGGAATGGATAAGAACTGGATTGGACTTGACTTGACCTGGACTGGACCAGGAGACATGAACTGGAATAGGAATAACAAACTGCAGACTGTTCACTGCTGACTGGTATAATCAGGCTGATTACTGCTGGCTGGTTTTGCAGGCTGATTGCTGCAGGCTGAAAGGCTGAAAACTGCAGACAGAGCTCTCCCAAGGAGTAAACAGGAACCAGACACCTTGAATGACTAAGTTGTTCTGGCGCTGTGGAGACAGTGCTCTGGGTTTATATAAACCACCCATGACCAGGATTGGATAGCCTGGTCATGTGATTCCTAGAGCTGGACTCTGATTGGCTGGAACAAGTCATGTGATGATTCCAAGATGGCAGCGCCCATGAAATAGTCCTGAAAGCATGGTAGTGGCCAGAAGGGCAGCAGACAGATGACCCCTGATGCGTTAATTACCGCGGTTTGTGACAGTGCCCCAGTATAAGTTATCATTTTATTTTATGTTTAAATCACCATGTAACCATTTTTGTCATTGGCTAGTAAGTTCTGTTTCTTAATTGCTAATGTCTCAAAAGTACAGAAAATGGTGTTTCCTTTTGCGACAAGGACATTTTATACATTGAAATTTATCTACTTCAGATCAGGAAAGGGTGATTTAGCATTTTATTTTATACAATGTTAGAAAAAAAATCAATGTATGTATGAAAATTAACATTTAAAGTTGTATAACCATGACCACAAAAGAATAAGAATTGAGTAGCTTTACAAGATTTACAAAGATACAGTACATCATTTTCACAAATCAGCCCCCAGATGCAATCTCTGTCATGTTCTGGTTATGTTTCCCTTGGTAGCGCTGTTCAAACTCCAGAATATCTTTGTGGAAGCGCTCTGCTTACTCCTCCGAGTATGCTCCCATGTTCTTAAATTTCACAAGATGTGACATCCTGCACCCCATTGTGCTAAAGTTCTTTACCAAACCAATTCCACATAGTTTTCAGCCTTTTGATTGACTAGGAAGCCCCTAGCCAATGCGATAAAGCTGATCCAAGCAGTTTCCTCCTTATGAGTGAGCATCTGTGGGAATTCCTTGCACTGCAGGATAGCTTAGAGAAGAAATGTTGAAGGTACTTGAAGGCTGCTGAATCCTTATATAGAACTCTAAAAAATAGTTTCACAAGGTCCATCCTGGGGCCACATTTACTAAGCTGGTTTAAAAAAGTGGAGATGTTGCCCTTAGCAACCAATTCGATTCTAGCTGACATTCTCTAGTATATAATAGGAAAGTGAGAGCTAGAATCTGATTGGTTGCCATGGGCAACATCTCCACTTTTCCAGTCCCGCAGAAAATATGTCCCAAGGACTCCACCAGTGGCTCCCACTTGACGTTATGCATCCCCCACACAGAACTCTGTCCACTGCTTCTAGTGTCGTCTGTTGTAGTTTAATAGGAACAGTCAGTGTTATCGAGCCTCTTTCTGGCAAAGTTGCAGCTGCCGAGTTGCAACCACACTGAAGAATCGGCAATGCCCTGGAAAATAAGACCATTTCAAATGATCTCTGTCCAGCTCAGGAAAATATAGCTTGTGGGGAATAATTGTCATTCTCTGTACTCCTGGGGCATAAGAAATTACGAAATAACAACTTAAACACAAGGACTAACCAAATAATAACATTTGTTACATAATGTAAGAGCTTTTTATGCTGGAAGAAAGAAGATAATATTGGGCCAGATCCAGAGCTAGGTTTTCATTACGTTTCCTAGCGTAGCGTATTTACTAGGCACTCCCCTCGACCGTACATTGTTTAGCCGTGTTACACTTTCCAAACCCTACCTTAGCTTGTCCAAGCGTAACTCCTTACGGCCGTATTGGCTGAACATACTTACGCCGCTAAGCACACCCATACTGTACAATTTAAATGCCCCACCCCACCTCCGAAGCGACAGTGGGGCTGGCACGCCCCTTCAGACGTAGTTACGCAGCAGTTACGTGACTGGTCCTTACGCTTTGAGTTACGTGGCGCAACATCTGTCGCGCGCATGCGCAGTAAGTACTAATAGGAGCTTTTACGCTAGCGGCTGTACTGAGGAGTCACAGTAAGGAGTAGCTTTGTTCACTGTTGTTCACCGTTCACCTTATATTGCTGTACTAAATAAAGAGTAAATACTTATCACCCTACATCATTACAGAGATTTTGAAATGCCTTCCGCATTGTTCAGATACTGTTCAGAGATCTCCTACAGGTGAAAACTCTAATTCGCTCTAAGTCACTTGATTTGCTGTGATTTCACTGGCCTTTGTGTTACTCCAACCAGCACAGCCCTTTCAACAGCTCTGTCGCACTCTGTCTTCATGCTTAGTTGTAAACTTAGTTGTCCTCATCGTACTGCGACAGTTGTGTTAATACAATAGATGTGAAGAGGAATGGCCTAGGTTTGTGGGCAGGGGTACATTTTTTTAGTCTTCCACAATATCTAAGGGATAAAAAAAAGGTGTAGTCACATGTAGTGTTTTAATACCATGAGAGGTTCTGTAGAATAAGAATAGTTGACATAACCCTTTCCAACATTATAAATCAGTTCAGGCATCACCTCCCATTATAGCTATACTCTTCTAGGAAATGATCAGTATTGTATATGTGTTATAATCTTACTTCTCTATAAACACTCTGTAAATTGGTACAGGTTGTTTTTTCTGCAGATGTGCAAGTTGCAATCTGTTTTTACATTTAATGACACTACTTGATTTACATTTCCAGTGTCTAAAACTTTACCCTTGATTACTTGCCAATAGTGATAGAAGTGTCTAATTAACTGCTTAACAAGCACAATGCAGTTATGTAACATAAAAACATTAAAATGAAGAACTTCTTGGCTTTTGGCCTTCTTTTTAATAGCTGTAAATTAATACCATTTGCAAAATACATTTTAGTAGTTTTTATGCGAAGTCCTCTTATAACGCCAGAGGAGGACAAATTAATTATATGAGGTCTATGTGGACATTCCAAGGGCCGTATTCAGAGAACCGCATTTTCTCCCATTTCCGTGCGTATTTTTAAGTACGTTTAGACTGCACATGCGTAGTAACTTTTTATATGCAGTTCACGCAGACTATACGCGCGGAAGTGCCTAGCAGACGGCCTTTTGAATCGGACGTAGGAAATTCCGCACGGAAAAACACTATAAAAGATGTAGATGCCACCTCTGTAAAAACCAAATCCAAAGAAATTATTATTCTAAATTATACTCACAAATTCAAGGGGGATCTGGTGGCATTGTAACGCCTTTTGACAGAGGCCTTCCGCCATTGACATTATCCCAAATTATTATTCTTGATGCTGATATTACCATAGCAGAACTCTCTTCTGCCATATGCAGTATACGCTTACACAGGTCACCGGGTCCAGATGGTCTCACCACTTTATTACAAAATGCTAGATGCTGAAACTGCCCCATTGTTTTTGGAATTGTTCTGTCGGCTCCACAGGGACCGTGTTTTATATCAACACAATTCTTATTCCAAAGCCAGGGAAAGATCCACAGCTGCCATCTTTCTACTGACTGACATTGCTTTGGAGTTTAGATTGTAACATTTTGACAAAAGTAATGGCCACTCGCGTGCAATCTTTCCAACTTGTGTTTTTTTTGTAGTTGGTGGCCACTCCCTTAAGGGTATATTCTTTGCGATAGCGGCTATAGTGTCATCACAGACAAGTCATCGTCTTTGTATGTTACTGAGACTAGACACTCAAAAGGCATTCAATTCCGTCTCCTGGCCCTATATGCAGGCAGTTTTTAAATGTAGAAATTTCTGACCAGATTTCAAAGCCCTTATTAACATTTACTATACCTCCCTCACCACAGCCTTGCTAGTAATGGTAATAAGAGTTCAGAAATATTTCACCCCTTCTCTTAAATCTAGTTTTAGACCCGATGCCACGTACACTACAGAATTGGTATACTCTCATAGGAATTACCATAGGTAGAAAGGAGTTAAGAATATCGCTGATGACATTCTCCTATATACAGTATCTTGAATCCTAAGCATTCACTTTAATTACTTTTGGCCAAAATTGCGAAGTTTGGTTCAGTTTTTGGGTTCCAAGTAAATTTTGACAGATCCTCTGCACTCTATTTAGATACTACAAATAACTAGACCTAAATGGGCATTATCTTGAGCTAAACACTCTATACCCTGTTTAGGAATCAAAGAACATAGAGAATTTATACTATCTAAATCTCATTAAAACCATCTCATATATGGAACATGATTAAGGGGTGGTCAAAACTACACCTTACATATGGGGGCCGTGTGAATCATATCAAAATGGTCATTTTCCCCAAAATATTGTATCCCACGCAGACTCCTTCCTTAATTCTCAGTGAAACAGACATCAGGGGCCAGCTTTACTAAGCTGCAGGAAAGGAAAGTGGGAATGTTGCCTACCTATTTCTAGTAACTGAGAGCAAGAATCTTATTAATGGCTATGGGAAACATCTCCATTTTTCCTTTCCCGCAGCTCAGTAAATCTGGCCCAGATGTGTAAATGGAATTTTCCGCTCATTCATATGGGGCAATTAAAAATCCAGAATAAGTTAATTTAGGTCGCAAGAAGGACGTACTCATGGTGGATGTATTGTTCCTAATATCCAGGCACACAACCAAGCATTACAGTTGCACCATCTAGGAAACTGGATCTCAGAAACAAAAGTGTACACTAACACAGCACTTGACCAACAGTTTAACCCCGACACTAACCTGATTGCTTTCCTTTATCTCAGTGATGGGGAAATGCCTGTACGAATCCTCGTTTAATGTCAGTCCGATGTACATAGTTCCAGTTATGACACAAATTCCAATTAAATCCATACTACTCCCTACTTCTCCCCTTCTTGGGTAACCCCAACTTCCAGAGAGTCATGACTGCTCAGCCCTTTACCAGATGGGCATGGAAAGCAGTGTCAAAGGTCACACATCTGGTAACAAAGGAAAACCGTAAGCCTCTCTCATTTGCTCAAACAAAAGACAAATACAGGATATTGAGCTCAAATAACACAGCCTTTCTCCAGGCCCAACATTATGTTGGCGGGGTGTTGAGTATGCTTTCTGAGCACAATTGGAATAATTCCTAATACCCCTTTTACATCACCACCCTCTTTCAACCCAGGTTTTTCCTGGAGGAAATGCAGAGTCAAAAAAAAAGCCGCACTTGCGGATAACTTGCTGAGTAAACCGCCTGGATGCTTTTCTCAGCAGTATAAATTTTATCTGTTTATTTGCCTCTCCATAATTATTATAGACTGCCTCTATTCTTATTGATTACTGCAATTAGCATAGCGGCTTGCAGTTCAAAACTACAACTTGTATGAATGCCTCAAACGAGTTTGTTACACAATATCTGCAAGGATATTTGCTAATAACCAACGACATTGTGGATTCAATATCATCTATCTAATCACATACAATTATATTTGGTACTACCATCAACTACATGCGCATATATGACCTTTGCTTCAGAAGATTCCAATAGGATTCTTGGATCCATGTCATCTGGCAATTGATTGTTTGCCAAGGATCCTATCTAGCATAGGGGTAATAGCAGCTCACATAGGCACCTTTTTTACTTTGAGTGAAATACAGAATTTGTCAATTTATTGCATATGGTACATTTTTGTGGTGTTTAATTGCAAGATCTATATTATTGTTTTTAATAAACAATACACTTATACTAGTGCTCTTGTATTTGCTTTATTGTTTTTTGGGGATCAGGTCATCCCTTTTGGGCAGCTGTATTAAGTGTATATACTATATTGGTGAAATATGAACCACACAGTTCATAGCGCTGATTAGCTGTTGTTTTTTATTATCTTTATTGAATTCTTATGGGCTGGGCCAACAGAATCCTCTGAGCCTGTGCAAGCAACCTGTAAATTGGCCAAAGCTTTAATACATATATGGGCAGTTGTGTCTCCTGGGTGTTCCAGTGTCCCTGGCACCGGAAAGCCTCACTACTATGACCCACTCTGATAGACTGGCATTTGTGGTGACCCATTGTCCAATAGCAAGTCTGGAAGGGCAGACACACATAGTCTAATGACCAGCTGAAAGAGTTGTGTACTGTCGGGGCTAACCAAATAAACTGAGGTACACACATGACTTGGACAGCTTCCATAGGATTTGCCTCTGGAACGCCCACATGTCCAACAAGGCAAAGGGAGCTATTTCGAACACTGATACTGTGGTCTCCAGAATCTTCATACAGTCAGTTGAAGGAATCCTTGCTGAAACCTGGTGTCAAAGATGAGGCCATAAAACTTGTTCAGTGTTCCAGAATTAAGTATGACTAGAACAAACTAAGAATCCATCTATGTGCTACCAAAAAGAAGCTTGTCAGTGCGAAATGAGATAGGAGATAGGACCTTTTATCAGCAGGTTGTCTAGTTAGGGTATCACTGTAACTCCCTGAGAATGCAGTAACCCTGCTATTATCACCATTAGTTTTGTAACATCCTTGTGGCAGTAGCCAGGCCAAAGTGTAATGCTTTGAGCTGGTCATAGTTTATTCTGACGGCTGTGGGATCAGGAAAAGGTTAGCGTAATACCCTTTACCTTTCTCTAGAGGCTGGATCAGAACACTAAATAACAATTGCCTCCCTTAGTGTCCTTCTGCCAAGGCTGCAGGATGGTAGGCCCATGGTAAAAAATTTGTGACAAAGGAGATGTATGAAAATCATCATATACTCCCGCATGACAATCCCTCTGACCCAGGCAACAGGGAATGATGTCAAACATTGTTCTTGGAGTTGGATGAGATGGACCCCAACCACAGAAACGTGGCTAGCTGTCCTGTTATGCAGAGTCTGTCTGCACTGACCTGGGCGTTCCACGCTGGGCAGACTATTGAGACTTTCTCTAGAGAAAGAATACGGTCCTCTTGTGGAGACCCCTTGTAATCTACTAAAGTGATGATAGGACTGAAACCTATGTTGTTTAGGTTTGAATTTGATAATTGGCAGAAACTCACTCTTACCCCTTGGTTGCTAGTAATTGTTCTAAGAGAAACAAATGTTAAAGACTGGCAGTATGTGCCAAGGAGAGCTGCACCTAAGGGCCTCAGATGGAGTGTCCAAATACTCCAGAACTCCAGAAGCTGAGGAGATGGTGGGAATGCTATCACCTGCTTTTCCTGTCATTTAAGTAGCGCAAATTCAGCAGACTCTGAATCCCCAAACCCTAATATTTACGGATCTTCCAAAACCTAATAATCTTCAGATTTCCTGAATAATTCCCCCTCTTCTGAAGAGAGGAGAAGAGTTGGAACTGTACTTGGACATGACATTTACTACGTTGTGTCTATGAGGTGCTCTAAAAGCGTTCCAGAGATAGAGACTGTAGCTAAGCTCTGTATTGACTCTGAGAAGGATATGACTCCAGCAATCTGCAAAACCACACTAAATAATATAAGAAATATCCCTCCCCATGCTACTTACCAACTTGTCTCCACAGGAAGTTCCTATAGGAATGACCACTTGCTGAGCTCCCCTGGAGTGATTGCTATCTCGATAAATCTGCTTTGGCTGCCTGTCCCCTGTGCAGAGTATTCTCAGCATTATGCAGACCTTCTTGTGTATAACACCAGGGAAAACTGACCTTGGAAAGCTGCCTGGTCTGCTGCAATTGCAGCTGTGTGCGTCTCACCATTTATTTCTCCTGCGCTGACACTACCTGCAATCTCTACCACACAAGCTGGCTTGGAGAAGACACCCTCAGGAATTGACATTCACTGCAGCTAGGACTCAGCAGGTTGTTGGAGATTGCTGCAGCACGGCAGTCTGCAGACTACTCATCCCGGCCAGGAACTTGTAGTGGAGAAAGCCCCCAGGATTTAAACTCCTTGAGGAGGCGTCTCTGGCCCAATGCAGCATGTAAATTGGAAAAAAGAAAGAAAATATGTTTTTAAAACTAGATCAGGAGGCCAGACCCCAGCAAGCAGCCTGACGCCATTACAACTGAGCTATACTTCCTATGGCAGAGGTTAACTTAACACTTAAGTACTAAGAAGAACCTTGACTACAGGACCACCTACCAATCCCATAGTCTGCAGTGACCCTCAGTAGTACGAATGAAAAATGCTATTTATTTTATTTTTAATTGTGATCTGAATATTGAATTAAAAAAAAATTCACTGTAACGGGGATAATGGGGCGCTGTAGCATGCAGTTGCTACAGGCTACATCTCTGCATGTGACAGCATAGTCTGATGTCTTTGCTCATCTTGTACAGGGCAATAGCATACCCTGCATATCCTGCATTCAATGTAAACATTTGGGTTAAACTTTTTATTAAATCTCACCCACACCAATTATATCAACAAGGAAATGAAGTTATATGTCATCTGATTTTTTTTTTTTTTTTAATTCATTGCTGTATGGAACTAATATTGCCAGTGTAACTTCCCATCTTTCCCTTGTTTTAGAGGAATATAATTTCCAAATGGAACTGCCCTTTTTTTACGCCCATTGCAGTTGGATCTGTTTTATACTCATGTGCATGTGAGCACTCTGTTGGGAAGTTATTACTTGGAAAGAAATCTCAAGGCATCTGGCCAAAATCATTACTGCGTGCTGTATGTCTTGCTGTATGTCTGCACTTTTTTAAAATTTATAACATGGGTATGTTTAATTGGGAAACAAACTTGTCATATGTAATGGAAATGCTATATTTGCCTACACAATCTAAAAAAGGTCTGGGAATAGTGAACACTGCACTTGGAAAACATTCTGTGAAAGTATTTACTTTGAGGCATTGCTGAAGTTTTTTGTGACGAAGCAGAGTAGTGAGAATGATTCCCTGCTATAGTTCTGAGAATTGTTTCATTCATATTTATAAATAGGTCTCCTACAAAGACCCACCTCTTTATGGCTTTACCCATGACACTGTTGACACACAATATTAATAGATTGCTGTAAGATATGGTTACATTTTGATTCATTTCTTTTCTAATCTGTAGGTTAATGACTGCTTTGTTGTGTGTTTGTGGATTTTATGTTTGTTTTTTCTTAAAACCAGTTTACAGATTAACCAGGCATTAAAGGTCAGTAGAAATAAAACAAGGACTCCTGTGAACTTTTAGTGTTTGAACCAATAAAAGATTTGAGAGGATGTGCTAACATGAGTACTCACTTGTGCAATTCTCAGCTAATCTGAACTTTCAAACTACCAATTCATCTAATATTGATAGTATTGTTAGTCCACTCACACCGTCACACGACTTACAATTGTTATGTCTGTAGTGGAGTGTTTACCTCGACACAATCCTCTCAGTAGATGGTTACAGCAAACGCTAATTGGTGTTATGCAGGTATTTTGGTGAAGTGTGTATGCATACATCATGTGTTACTTCTGCTACCAGTAGGACTGTGTAAACACTCTGGCTGGGACTTGGCTCCCTGTACAATTATATAGTTGTGTACCCAGCTAAACTAACAGCTTGGTATAATTATGAAGAGAGTAACAACTCTTCTAGTATGGGTGATCTTACAGATTTCAAAGAAAAAGGGCTTATTTGAGCGATGGAGAAGCCTCTTTACCTAAAGCTTTGTACACACTTGTACTTGGATTCAAATTCGATTAGGCTTGTCTGCACAGTCCTACTGGTAACTAAGGTTGTAGATGTAACAATCAATAGATGTGTACACACCTTAATAATTGAACTGCAGATCTCCCATCTGTACCTGCTGTAACCATCTTCTGAAAGGATTGTGTCGCTGTATACACTTCCAATCTTTGGCTGTGTGACTGCCATCCACAGAATCTTTTATATTGGTTGGGTGATTTGTGATTGGGTTCTAAAGAAGGTCTAAAAATCTATTGACACAAACAGACTAGCTAAATTGAATGAAAACAGAGGTTACATGAGCATACACACTAGTATTCTATAAACTGGTGAGTCAGAGGTTGCATATAATGAGTATTGTACAAGAGAGTATTCAAGTTAAGACCTTGATAATCATATTGATGCCTGAATGATGAATAACACGCCATAACGCGTTACATGGTATGCAGGGGATTTTATATACAAGAATTCAACTTTCTTGTCTGAAAATTGCCTCTTATCCTGGTTCCTCAATTCCATGTCTGGGCAAAGTATATAGTGATCCTGTGTTTGTTTGATAGGATAAAAATGCCATATGGTCAGTAAAAGGTTGAACTCTAAATTGGGATTATGGTTTTTGACTGATAACAAACTAAACATTTTTATAGTATAGAAGCATTTATTCTTAACATTGCATTACTTTTTCAACTATATAGGTTTTCCTTATTAAAAAATTTCAGAAAACACCTCCCTCATTTCCCTATTGTATGGAAATAGTGGTATAATATGGATAGAAAATGGCTGTAGTACTGAAATGTTTTATGATGATGGTTTAACCTGTATGGAAATAGTGGTATAGGGCCGTATTCAGAGATCCGTTTCCAGATTGGGCCTCAATTATATGCATGCACGGTCCAGGCCAAACCCCCCACAGCCATGACACTGCCCTCTCTCGGCCGTGCTCTCTCAGACTTCCGCCTCCATAGACCACCTGTAACTTTCCGTGTGTAGTCCGGTGCGTATATGACCTCCGTATGTGCGTATCATGATAATCGCGCCCACTTTCCTTCCTCCCCCCGCCCATTTTTATTTAAATTCTTCCGTGCGTATTTTTCAGTCGCATATCCGGACGTATGTATTCACGTGCGATTCACAGGTCCGCCCATGAGGAACTTCCATGCGTATATTCAATGTCAATTGCGTAAATAAAGTTACTATGCATGCGCAGTTGAAATGTACCTAAAAATACACAGGGGACTCACCGTGAAAACAGGTCTCTGAATCAGGCCCATAATATGGATAGAAAATGGCTGCCGTACTGAAATGTTTCATGATGACTTTTATGACAGAGATTTAAGAAATCGGGACGTATGCTGTAATAGTATAACCACCTCTCTCTTATTTAGTTGTGGCAATTAATATATCAAGTGTAATTGAATTGTTTCAAAGTGCAAAGCCTTTTCATATGTTTTGCCTTGTAAATATCCTTCCTAGGCCTAATGAAAAGACTGGAAGAGGAAATCCATTTTAATTCATATATGGTAACGGAAAAGCTTCCAAAAGATCTTGAGAGCAAGAGACAAACCCTGAGTTTCATGCAGAGAGTTGTCAATGAACAAGTAATTGAAGACTCTGATCTTACAGAGCTTGAAGCCAAGGTAAGCAGAAATGGTGTTGTACTGAATAGTCTTATGGCAGTTACTATTATTTTGACACAGGCTAGGCAGAAATGTATTGTATTGCTTTGTGTTTCACATATTCCACTGTACCAGAAAATGGTAATTACTCTTTTGCATTATTTTCCAAGTATGTGCTATCCAATAAAAAAACATTACAACCCATTCAAACTTAAATCAAATTACACTTCTGACACCTTCTAACAAAGGCACTGTGTTGTGACCTTATTATTACAGTATACAGTGCCCTCTCTAAGCATGCCGATGCACACTTACACACCTCCGCTATTTAGGATTTAGATAGAAAAGCCCCTGCTATCAGATTTCCATTAGTGTGATGGGAGTGGATAGCTGTGCGACCAGATCCGTGAATCCTTTCACATTAGAATTGAGTTTTAATTTTCATATGTCTCAATATCTTAGAAGAAAAATAATTTCCAGTATTTTTGAAAGTTTGCCATATTCTCATAAGCAATTTTTCCTTAATATTTTAAAAAGCTCTTCAGTTATTTGGTATTTATATTCTGGCATATAGTGACTATTACAACTACCAGTGTTAATCAGATTTAACACAAATTTCTAACACAATCTCTCATACATACACACTCGGGTGTCTTTTACTCTTATTGGGGAAGATCCAGACTTAAATAAGTGCTTGAAATTAGTTACTCCTGTGCTAAACCATGTTGATTGCAGGGGAATCCTATTTCATCTTTTGCAAACAGTATTAGAGTTGAGAGGTGATGTTTCCTATCCCAAGTATAAATAACAATGTGATAGTAAAGCTGGTCAGTATCTGTGTGCAGTAAGCAATTCAAAGATATATCCCTGCATGCAAAAAATACAATTAACTTCACTCCCCCTGAAATCAGCATGGTTTTGCCCAGGAGTAACTTTGCTCTCTTAGGGGCTGATTCAGAGATGCGATTGCGAAAAGATATACGCACCTTAGGTAAGATCTTACCAGGTTACAGCCCACTGCATAAACAGTCACTCCCCGCACTATACACACACACTCACGCACTATACACACACACCCTCACGCACTATACACACACACACACACGCACTATACACACACACTCATGCACTATACACACACACTCACGCACTATACACACACACCCTCACGCACTATACACACACACTCACGCACTATACACACATACTCACGCACTATACACACACACTCACGCACTATACACACATACTCACACACTATACACACATACTCACACACTATACACACACTTACGCACTATACACACATACTCACACACTATACACACACTTACGCACTATACACACATACTCACGCACTATACATTTCCTATCCCAAGTCCAAATAATAGTGTAAAAGTAAAGCTGGTCAGTATCTGTGTGCAGTAAGCAATTCAAAGATATATCCCTGCATGCCAAAGAGTACAATTAACTTGACTCCCCCTGAAATCAACATGGTTTTGCCCAGGAGTACCTTTCCTCTCTTAATTTCAAGCTCCTTCTAAAGTCTGGATCCAGCCCATAGTGCTGTTCGATACCATGCCCTCCATCATACCATTAATTCTTAAGGCTGACATAAGACTGTTTCAATTACTGTAAACTGAAGAAATGTTTCTTAGGGTGAAAGCTGTTTGAAAATAAAATGTAACAAAGACTATTTTTATTTTAGATCCAAGAAGTTAATGCAGAGATTAATCATTTGATTGAAAAGAGAATGAGAAATGATCCAATGGATGACAAACTGTCTCTCTTCCGACAGCAGGTGTGTACTTTGCTTTACTTGAAAAACAAAAATGTTCTTCTCATGCTGCTAACCCTTGTTCCTATATTTTTCACAGTCAGAATAGAATTGGAGTTATATATCTTACTATAGTTTCTTAAAATACCTTTTAAGAATCAGATCATATATAAAATACATGAACTATATTTAACTCCCACAGGCAGCTATTATCTCACGAAAGAAAGAGTCCAAAGCTGAAGAATTGCAAGAAGCCAAAGAAGAGATTGCCAACCTAGAGAGGGAAATAGCACAGAAAGCCAACCAGGCCCGGGATACAGATGGCTCTGAAATGTTAAGAGGAGATGAGGTAAACATTGGTTGTACTGTGCTGTACAATATAGGTTTTTTAGTATTTTTCTACCAGTATGAATGATCTGTGTCTTTGGGCTGGATCCAGACTTAAATAAGTGCTTGAAATTAGTTACTCCTGGGTTAAACCATGTTGATTGCAGGGGAGTCATATTTCATCTGTTACAAACAGTATTAGAGTTGAGAGGTGATGTTTTCTATCCCAAAGGGAAAGGTCCAGTTATCGGCACCACACACCGCTCCTATACACCTATATATACTGGCCACTGCTGCAGATCTGCTGCACTGACACCTTTGAAGTATACCTCAAGTATACTTCCAGTGCAGGGAGTAGTAGAGAAAGGATCAGCCCAAGCCGCGCAGCGCGGAGCACAGCTTCGGCTCATCCCTGTCTTTACTACTTCCTGCACTAGCCGCTGCTGCTGCAGATCTATGTATTGCTGTACTGACACCTTTGAAGTATACTTCAGACGTGTCAGTGCAGCATTATACATAGATCTGCAGCAGTGGCCAATGTATGTATCTATGCAGTGTTCTCCCCAGGGCATTTTAGCCGGGTGCTCCACCCGGCAATTTTAGCTTACCACCCGGCCAAACCTGACCAAAAAGTTGATTGTGATCTCCAGC
Source organism: Limnodynastes dumerilii (assembly GCA_011038615.1). NCBI lineage: Eukaryota > Metazoa > Chordata > Amphibia > Anura > Limnodynastidae > Limnodynastes > Limnodynastes dumerilii. Next base: position 184,831 of record WWET01002713.1, on the reverse strand, counting down.
TTTCAGTCTTGGTTTTGCTCCAATGGAACGTAAAGGCTTAGTTCCCAGTAGTGCAGCACCAGCGAGGTGTTTTGCAGTGTAAACATATGTCTGGATCCTGTCAAGTATTATTATTGCAAAGTATTACACTGCTTCCACCCAGCTGCTGTTTAATACCACCCGGCTGGCAACATTTTCTGGGGGGAACACTGCTATGTATGTGTGTGTGTATGTGTGTAAATGTATATGGGATGCACTATGTATGTGTGTGTGTATGTGTGTGTTTATGTATATTATGTGTGTGTGTGTGTGTGTATATATATATATATATATATATATATATATATATATATATATATAGCCTTTCAGTTAGCTGATTGAATCCCTTAAAATATCGGGTGCTGTCACCTTATATAAACCAGACAGGTTTAAAAATGCAGTAATCGTACCACAGCGTTTCTGGTGCATTTATTGGACGTTTTAAAAAATGATCCTGGCAACTAACTAGAGTTTTTTTCCCTGATCCACAATAATTTTAGGATCGAGACGATAATTTCTGTAGTGTATGGCTGGTTTAATAGAAACTTCTATAAATGATATGGGAAGAAACAAGGGTGCAATACACAAAGAGTGTATTACTTTTATTACCAAAATCACAGTATGGCAAAAAGTGGTAATATGTATCACAATTTAAACTAAGTAATTATATTCATTTCATCAAAGCTACTTCATCTCAGAAAGATCAAGATACCGCAATGGCAAGGGAGACAAGTACATAATGCAGTAATTTGCAATTCATCGTTTAGTATATTGAAATATATCTGACCAATACAATTAAAATGCAAGAAGGCAAGTGTACCAAAAAACAGTAGTATTTGTTTTCAAGTTACAGATTCCCATATAACCAATCAGGGAGAAAGCAGAGCACATGAAAGGAAAATATATTTCATAGTATTTCAATAAAAGCAGATTTTATGTACATATAAAATACACACCCACCAGAAGAGTTTATTTGAACCAGTTAGGTTCTGGAGACTTTAGACGTCCTGTGTAAAGCGATGCTTGACAATAACTAATCTTGCACAAAGAGCTAGTGACATTACACATTTCAACCACAATTACAACCTCATCAGTTGTAACAAAATTAATTAACAAAGAAGCTCCTTTTTTTTTTTTTTTTAACTTATGAGTCTTTATTCATAAGTTGTTATGATGCATGCATGTGCATTGGTATAACAGTACTGCTCATGTGAGTACTTTTAATTGATACAGACAAAAAAAAGCCCCAAAATCTAAAACGTGAATCTGTTATAGAGAGAGATAGAGCTACATAGTATGAATATAAGCAATGTCTATAACACACATTTCTGTTCATTTAGATGTTCCAGTTCATCATCTGCCATGCAGATACTTGTTGAGGATATGCATCCTCATATCATGAATATATATTGGATGATGACAGGAGAAGAATAGGATGGCGCACATGTGACATAAAACACGGGCTGGGGATACATACTATGCATTACAGCTCTTAATCCATCATGTGGCTATTCGTAGACTAGAGATACTTTACATTGTTTCCAGGAATAAATTATCCTCCATGGTCAGTTGAAACAAAGTGTCCCGAGAATTAAGGCTTTGTCTCCTGGTAAATGTAGTGGACGTCAGAACTGAAAAGGGTCAAAGCCACCTGTAATTGCAGGTGAAACAATAGCACAGATACGGCTTCTTTTTATGATTATTCTTGCTGACATTGGAATGTAATTATATTATTAAAGCATATCATGTAATAGGATTGCATTGGGGCGGGGTTAGCAATAATTGAGTGAAACAGCAGTTAAATGTATATTCTTGTATGCATTATAGATACCCTTAATAAACAGCACACTATTTTTTTAGGGCAGTTTCATGGTTAGAATTGATATAAGTTAAAACCGGTTGCAGTCCCTGCATAGAATGAGGGATTTCCGAAATAGGGGCATCCAAAAGTTCCTATTCGGATGTCACTATTGCGAATACCCCTTCAGTTTAGAAATTTGGTGGGTTAGGGTCAGGCTACAGGGAAGGGAGGGTTAGGTTCAGGCTGCGGGGAAGGGAGAGTTAGGGTAATGGAAGGAGAGGTTTGGATTAGAATTGGGGGAAAGGTTGGGGTAGTTTTTTCAGAGCTCCATGGATCGATTGCTATGCCTCATCAAGGTGTATGCAATCGAAATCCCAGCCAGCTCGAAACTGGTTGGCAGAGAACGGCCCTATTGAAATAGTTCCATTCTTTCCGGGGACCCAGACCCAGTTAAATCACAGACATTTTCAGGAACATTTTATGACAGCAGACTGCAGAACAGGTTTGCACAAGTGAGCTTGCAACATTGCAATCTGTCCTTTTGGGATGAAAGAAAGCATCATTGACATTTAAAGTAAACTATTGGTGTATTTCATGTATATTACTCATTCACACAATACACATTCTTTGTTCTTGTTTTTTTATATTCTTGAGTAAGAAGTTCCGCACTATACCTAGACTTGCAGTAACACTTTTTAGCATTTTGCTGCGTTTTCTGAGACAGCCAATAGAATATTATCATCATAGCATGACCATAGAGAGGAAAGTTACTCCTGGACAAAACTATGTTGATTTCAGGGGAGTCATATTTTATCTGTTGCAAACCGTATTAGAGTCGAAATAACCAGCCCAAGTCTAAATAACAGTGTAAAAGTACTGTGTGCAGTAAGCAATTCAAAGATATATCCCTGCATGCAAAGAATACAATTAACTTGACTCCCCCTCTTTTTCAATCTCTGAAACTGTTCCCATGGGAGGACTTTTTGGGGTTGATTCTATTCCCCATAATGTAGCCTGTGTAAGCTCATTTGCATAGTGTGTGGGCGCAATTTATACTTTGAGCCATTCAATTGGGGAAGTTTTTTCTCAATTAACATGACCAAAGTTACACATGGCATCTAAAAAAAAACCTATGCAATGGCTCAACATTGCGGTGACATTGTAAATATCAAAATGATGTTGAGGCCAACATCCCCAGTTTTAATTTGCTCATCAGAGAGACATTTTTTTGGTATAATCTAGTAAAACATGCAAAATTCACCATTGTGTTAGTGCATTACCAGTAAGCCCAGGGTGCCATTAACTATTTAGGCATGCTGGTGCTTGTAGTACTCCGTGCACCAGCATACCCAATCCAAATATTTACATCTTTCAATTAAACCAATTTTTTATTACTTATTATTTGTTTACATCGGAATATATGCAGATAGACTAAACATGAAAACACACTCAGAGATTAATTTAAAAATGAGCATAAGTAAATGTTAAGCATTAGACATATGTGTGACTTATGATTAAATAAATTGTTAAGGAAAGAGTTTGTGGAGTCTTAGATTCTTTTAGCTGATTTTAGTACCTCTTTGAGGGAATAAAAAAAATTTGGTTTTAAGCAAAGTGGGTTTAACCAGTCAACAATAGAATGTCCTAAAGATTGGTATAGTGTATCACATTTATGTCTATCTGTCCGACTTTTATCATCATCTTTCTGTGCAGCATTGGCAAATATCTGTACAGTGTGAGCAGATGGCTAGGAGAGATGACAATCTCAGATCTGCTGGTAAATTGATATAGTGTATACACAGGAATTGCAGTAATAGGTGAAAATATACGAGCCATCCCTTCTCATGTGTAATTGCATAGGTGTAAGATTATTTAACCAAAATTAGCCTATTGAACATTTATTGTTGATGGCTATTAGAAAGTACAAAATGTTTTACAGCTCTTTAGGACATCTTGAGTTATCTTTTTACCCAGCATAATATTGGCAACCATAGAAATACACTGGGTGAGTGTAGGTTTTAAAGTTTTAGGGTTCTAGTATATTCATTCTTAGCAATTAACCATAAACACAAGAGACATGAGAATATGAATTTTGCATATTTTTCCTATTATCTTGTATAGTACATTTAACCCAGACATTTAATAATCTGATTAGTTCTTTGATCAGAGATGTTTATTCGTGAATAGATCCTAAGAGGTTCTGGAACCAAACCATTAAAAACATTGTTTAGATCTTCTATTAGCTTAAGAAGTTAGTTTTAGGCAAACTGCCCATGGCACTTGCATTGGACATTAATAAGACATCACTTCCTGAGAGATGATGTTTGTTTATGATATCCCTAGATTACTATTTTTAATAGGACATTCTTTAATTTACAACTATTTATATACACTGATGCTAACATACCATCTGTAAAAAATAAATAAAAAAAAAAGTATAAATAAGTAATGACTGCTAAGTGTACAGTTTGTCCTGCATAAAATCAACACCAGGACTTGGAGATTGAGTCACCCCCTGTTAATAATATCGGTAGTGTCAGTAATATTTATGGCAGCACTTTGATTGGTAGGTTTTGTCTGAGGTTGTAGATGAGGTTTTCTTCGACTTGGAAAGGTTTTGATTGGGCTCAAAAGCTGTTTTCCCTAGTAAAGGTAACTAAAAGGAAGTCTGATACCTTCTTTGTAGTTTCAAAAACAAATAAGAGTTTGTTGCAGAAAATGTAACAAAATGCTTTACCCAAAATGCGTTCATAAATAGTGAACCAAAAATATCACCAAGACCAATGTTGTGCACATGCTTGTCCGGAGCCAGTACAACAGGCAGAGTAGAACTTTATGCACAATGAACAAGTTTGTAAAATGTCACAATTGCAAGATACATGTTAGAGATACATTGGTTCCATATTTGTCCTCGCATAGACCCTCCTGTATGAGTACATCTCCAGTTTCTTACAAAGAACTTGCATACCTAACAAAGCTGACCATGCTTTCAGACACCTTTCAGTCACGATGTCTATGTACACCTTTAATGTCCTATCAATGAAGCTCTAGTGGGATATAAATGAAAGTTATATTAATTTCAATGTACAATGCACTGTGACTGTTCATTGGCACCTTGGTATCTGACGCAATCCAATTTAACTTTAAGTTGTATGCTCTGTTATAGTTTAAACGTTATGTCAGCAAACTTCGAGGGAAGAGCTTGGTGTTTAAGAAGAAACGGCAAGAGTTATCTGAACTTACTGCAGAATGTGGTGTTCTACAAAGAACAGAGCAAATCCTAAAACAACGTCATGACAGCATGCAACAACAGCTGGTAAGTTATTATAACTATTATTGTTTATGCAACAGCTTATTAGGTATAGATGTTTATATCAAAACTGTCTATGATTTCAATGCTTTAAAAATATAGGACTGCACTCTAACTTGAAGGAAGCTCCAAGCAGCATGTCCTTATCCAAAACTATTTCAATACATTTATCGTCACTGGTGTTGCTTGAGGATTTAGGACCTGATTCACAGTTAAGAAGGCTTTAGGTTCTTAATTATACGCAACTAGTAGCAAGGTGACTCCCCTGACATGCCCCAGTTTTCATCCTCTTAACCAACTTAAGAATGTCATAGGACTACCTTAACTTTAGGTTTGTAGTTGTGTGCGTGTAGGCGGCTAATTAAGAACATTTCTGCCTAACCGTGTCTAGATTTCCTCATTTAAATACCTCCCTCCACCCAATCCTCTTATCTTCATTCTTAAGTTTTCCCAGCATGCCCCTTCATTCTTCAGTTACTCCAACCTAGAAGAAATAGATTTGTAATGGTGATTCAGAGCCGTCCCCTTCTTAACTCCTACGTAAATTGCGTATATTAAGACGTGTATATATATATATATATATATATCTGCCATGATTAAAGACTTTGGACCCAATCCAGAGGTGAATACAAATCTGCACAAATTGTGCGTGTCAAAGCTGTGTTAGAAAAGTAGGACGGACTGCATGCGATCCACAGCGCATATAGCAGTGCCTTTGGATTGCAAGCAGTTATGGCGCTTTGATCTGGATTGGACGGGAATTCCTACTCTTTAGTTCTGAGAAACGTCACGCCAGCTGGTGTACAGTCACCTCTAGGTCGGGCCCTTTGTCTTGTAAGTGAGCAAATAGGAAGTGAGTTGCTGCACATGGATGAATCCTAGCCTGACTAGCCTGGTTGCTAGAGACCTAGCCAGGCAGTCACATATAACTACAGGAATCAAATAAAAGAAAATATCTATTTTAAGATATATTAGAATATCTGAACTGAGACATTTTTTCTTACCTGAATATGTATTAGTTTGTTTTGTTTTTGGTTTATTTAAGTTATTCAACTGTGTGGATGTAAAAGGTTTTATTACTTTGATGATTGTGCTCTTCATTATATACTTTTCCATCTGTTATACATGCAGAAGCAAAATGGTCCTAGTAAAATTCTAGGAAACAAACCGTACCCTCTGCAGCGCTTTCACAACAACCCTCTCCAACTTTTCCGATCTACGCAATGACACCTTGTGCACAGCCATAACCATAAGGGACCGGATTCACAACACCATTTTTTTCTACTTACAGTATGTGCCTAGTTATCCGGTTATAGCTACTATTCATGCGTAGTAACAATTTTACGCGATCTACATAGCGTTTCATTACATAGATTGCGAACATGCGGTCTTTAAGGACCGCATGTATACAATCTACGTAACAAAACGCTCTATAGATAGCATAAAGTAGTTACTACGCATGAATAGTAGCTATAAACGGATAACTAGGCACATACTGTAAGTAAAATAAAATGGTGTTGTGAATCCGGTCCACAATCATTAGTGCAGGTCCCTAGCAGTCATAATGTGAATGGTCTCCACACACGGGACATTGTGTGCTTCAAGTGTGTTCTGGTTTCCGTAGGTTTTAGCATATGGACATTTATATAACCGAAAGATAGCTTTAATTGATTTAAAGCCAAATAAATATTCATATAAAAATTATACCAGCAGTATTTAATGAAAAGTCTCCGCATTATGGCACATATATGGCATCATGTCATGCATAGTAATATAAATCTGATTTGCACACACACGCATAACATTTCTGATGGTCTAAGCTTCAGTCACTATGGCCTTGTTCTGTTCCTGATGTGTTTTCATTATTTCAGTTTCTCTTAAACATAAATCCATGAAGTTGATCATATACATCAACACGTATGATGGTTACCATTGCTTGATTATTTGCTAGCTGGAGTGGTTGGACAAAAGTGATGACAAGAAGCCAAACCTAATTTCACATACTGTGACACTGTATTTCCCTTCTCATTATGGAGTACAGTTACGTACTGATTATCTGTTAGCTATGTAGTTTTGCTACTATATTTTTTTAGCATTTCAGTTCATGCTTTACATGTGCTTAGTATATTTGCACATTCTGGACGATTTTCTTCATCTTAAAGCAAGGTGCTATGTCTTACCTATATTGTTTTACTCAAGATGATATATTATTGCTGTAAAATAGCACTTTTTATTTGTGTCCTTCATGTATTTGATCATTATGTGTGAGTGATGCCAATGATGCCCTCAGATTTCAGTGGCAGAAATAGAACCTTTATCAGCAGTGACCTTTTCACTCTTGTCATTCCGGTAATGAGGACAGGACAGCACTGCATAGAGGCTTTCCATAATGTTCCATAAAGACACAAGCTAATGAATAGAAGGAGGAGCTGGGTCCCCACCAAATCTTCTTTACAAGAAATAGTTTAGAAATACCATATAAAGTAAAATAGTTTTGCATTTGTTATGAAGTGCCTAAGAGTACTATTCTTTACCAGCAAACGTTTTTTACTATCTATTGATAAATACATAAATCACTAATGTATGTATATTGTTTTTAACCTTTAAAGCAAACAGTTGAGCAGAAGCGAGGGATATCCGGGTACAGTGATACCCAGGAGGAGCTGGAAAGGGTGTCAATCTTAAAAAGTGAAGTGGATGAAATGAAGGGACGAACTTTGGATGACATGTCTGAAATGGTAATTACTTGGTTTTCATTTACTATGGATAATGTATAAACTCTAATAATTGAAAAGTTTTGAATTTGAACATGGACGTCACTTTTGTGTAGTCGTTGCAAATGTTATGATTTATCTTATGATATAATATATCATGTGTTATAGTGTACCAAGGTTTTAGCTGTCCGCACACATAAGATTCCATCAGGCAGATTCTTGCGTTCGAAAATTCCTCTTCATTCCTCTTTATTCTTAAAAGTTCTCATTTTATCTTCTGAAGTATTTTTAAACACATTAAAGACACAAAGCTATTCTATACACACTGGGTCCATACATCCAAAAACAACCTTTCCTTTTTCTACATCCCCTAGTTAGGTATCTAGATTGACTACATGCAGTCTTTAAGAAAAAAGAGGCGTACCTACGGTTAGAAAGTGTGGCTTTCGGAAAAGGGATATTAAAAAGTTACTTTTCAAATGTCCCTTTTTCCGAAGCTAACACTTTTAGAATTTTTTTTTTACGAATGGGTGAGCAGGCCGTTTGGCTTACTCACCCATTCACTTTCGGAAAGAACAGATCACTCCGCCGCACCCTCGCCGCCGCTGCTCACTGGACCGAGGTCAGGCTGCAGGGGAGGGAGGGTTAGGGTCAGGGTCATGCTGCAGGGGAGGGAGGGTTAGGGCCAGGCTGTGGGAGATGGTGGGTTAGGGTCAGGCTGCAAGTTAGGGAGGGTTAGGGTGAGGCTGCCAGGAAGGAGGGTTAGGGTCAGGCTGCCAGGAAAGAGTTGTGAGAGGGGAGGGTTAGGGTTAGAATTAGGGAAGGGATTATTTTGACTTACCATTTGGCTCAACGGAGCTTTCGGAGCTCCGTGAATCGATTTCTATGCCTCATCAAGGCATAGCAATCGAAATCCCAGTCTGTTCACAACTGGCTGGGAGAAGTCTGATTTTTCGCTCCTCAAGGCATATGCAATCAAAATCCCGGCCAGTTCCCAACTGGCTGGAGAGAATGGCCGATTCGAAAATCGCTCATTCGGGCTTTAGCCCCACACCCGGCAGCCTCTGGGAGTTCTTACGTAGAGTGAGGCTGTCATTGGGAAGTAGAAACAGCCAAAATGTTGCTTTTTGGCTGTCTCCATTTCGAATGACAGACATTTTTTTTTTTTACGAATAGATGAGTATGCAATTGCCGTACTTTTTCGGAAGTGCCACTGCCGGACCACCAGAGAGGTTAGTTACCCTCTCCGGGGACTTTTAGGCTTAGGGGAGGGTTAGAGTTAGGCTGTGGGGAAGGGAGAGTTAGGGTCAGGCTGCAGGGAAGGGAGGGTTAGGGTCAGGCTGCAGGGAAGGGAGGGTTAGGGTAATAAAAGGGGAGGGTTAGTGTAAGGATTAGGGGGGAACAGAATACTTACTTACCTTTCGGAGCACCGTGTTTGGTGCTCAGGGGGATCGATTGCTATGCCTGCATAAGCAATCCTTTGCCCCGCCAGTACAGAACTGGCTGGGAGCGAAAAACCCTATCGAAATAGGGCCGTTCACAACGGGGACCGACACCCGTTCTAGGGCACTCATACGTGCCCTATGTTCGTAAATAAAAGATGGAGGTGCCGTGGGAGGGAGCTTTAGATTAGGTGCAGATAAATGCATATCCGCACCTTCTTAAAGCTTTCTCAGCTGTGAACACGGTCCAAAGTTTGTACCTGCCCCTCGTGTTGTCGTCACATCTTTTTTGATGGCTTTATGAACAGACTACACATAAAGTAGGACTCCTGTAATTACAAATGGCAAGAATGTAAATATATACTGTATACATAATATATATAGTTGCAGATAATATAACAGCTTTTTGGAAAAAAAGAGTTCTGTATTGCTCATCGGACTCCGTATCTTATAGGTTCCTGTTGCAGGGGGAGGTAGAAAGGGCCCACTTACAGACAGTTTTTGTTCACTTTTAGGGTATTTCAGGCACAGAAATTTCTATTCTTCTTCTCTACTTAAAATGAGAAAAAATTGAAATGCCCTACAAGGCAGAAGCCACGAGTTTAAATTAGTAACCCTTATGTTTCTCATGATATCTTTCTAATTGCCTATTGCAAGGAAAATATCAATAAATAAGTATTCATATAGAGGGACACAGCAGAAGTTTTAAGGTAGGGGTCTTATGTCGGAAATACTTGCACATGAGGGGAGAAACTTCACTTCCTTTAACATTGAGCTACAGGCACTGGAAACCTATATGCATGCACTGTCTGATTGTACTAAGCTGTTTGGAATGATTAAATTGCACTGTTATTTCTGTGTTTGTTTGTAGAGACCACACTTGACTCTTCTGTTGTTACACAAGATATAGGTTTATTTCAAATATTTGTTGTTTTTGTTGTTGTAGGTAAAGAAGTTAAACTCCATGATAGCAGATAAAAAATCAGCATTAGCACCAGTTATTAAGGAGCTGAGACCTTTACGTCAAAAATGTCAGGTTTGTAAAGCAAATTAAAGTTTTTGCTTTCATTTAAAATGATTTATTAATGTTTGTTATGTATATATTTGTTTAATTTGGGTGCACATTTCATATAAATGTATAAACAAGGGTGAAAGATGAAATCTGTTTGCTTTCTCAGAGTTGTAAGCAATAATTTATACAAGACTGTACACTTTTTTTTTAACAAAACTAATCATTGTTATTATCAATAGTAATGCAGCAGTGGTAAGACAGGTGCGAAATAATATGCCCAAAACTGTTAATAGTGTATTTTTCACCAGAGAATCTGAAGTAAGTTGTGTAAAAGCAACTGTTTACTTTTTCTAAATATTGGAATAACCCTCAGGCCCAATATCTGGCAGAGACATGATGCATGAACTAGTAGTTGTAGGACCCATAATTGGTCAGGTAATTATATAAAACTCTCCAATATAATAGGGGCCTGATTAAGATCTCTGTGCGACTTTTGTGCACACAGAGATTTATAAGTCTGCACATAAGAGGGTAGTACACGCCCCTGTCACTCCTCTCCCCTAATGCGGAGTTCTGGAAACGTATGTGTCCAGAACCCTACCTTAACTTCTCTGCATGGATCTGTAACCACACGGACGCTGCTCCATGCATAACTGCTGCTCTCCACCCTCGGCCCTTCATTATCATGAGAAAGGGAAGTGCCGGCGACTTGCAACATCTGGCATGCGCATGTTACTTGTCAGGATACTTACGTAAGAGAATTGTGAAAGTCGCTTGCGTACTTAAATCTGAATCATGTCCATAATGCTTGCTTAGTGTTTCTGGGCCTGATTCGGACTTAAGAAGGTGCTTAAAATAAGAGAGGAAAGTTACTCTTGGGCAAAACCATGTTGATTGCAGGGGAGTCATATTTCATCTGTTACAAACAGTATTAGAGTTGAGAGGTGATGTTTCCTATTTCAAGTCTAAGTAACAGTGTGATAGTAAAGCTGGTCAGTATCTGTGTGCAGTAAGCAATTCAAAGGTATATCCCTGCATGCAAAGAATACAATTAACTTGACTCCCCCTGCAATCAGCATGGTTTAGCGCAGGAGTGACTTTCCTCTATTATTTTAAGCACCTTCTTAAGTCTGAATCAGGCCCTCTGTCTTTTTTTCAGTGCTACTTACACAGCCATGCTAAAGACAATGTATTGTGTGTGCATATAGAGGAATATTGGTAAAGGCAAACTGCTTGAATTTTTACAAATGATGAAAAATGTAAAAACTGCCCAGTGACTTTTGACCAGTAGCAGTCCACTTCCATTGGTTAGTGAGAGTGTCATCAGAGAGGCCAACTGAGTCTTACATGACTTGTGCACGATTGAACAGTAACACTGAAAAAAATTCAAATTGCAGTTTGTCCTTCTCTTTCATATATCATACTCCAATTGCAATAAAGAATTGTGTATGTGAGAGATACAATAAACTGGTTTGAGTCCAGTCCACAAGTAATGAGATTGATATATTTACCTTACCCTGCTGTCACTAACAATGAAGAATTTTAATAACAGTCTATTTATGTGAAATCCATCTAATAGAGCAGCACAGGACTGACATTACTCACGCTGATGTTATGCCTCTGTTTAGTCATTGTCAGACCAATGAGATGTTTTGGTACGCATCCAGGTCTTCCTGGAACGACATTGGAAAAAAATGTAACTAAAATGTTGCTAATTTGCATTTTTTTTCTTTCCGGAAAATAAATAAGGGAGATCTGATGCCAAAGCTTTTTGGACATAATCCTATAATCTAAATTAATTTGAGTATTTAACTACAATTAAAACTCTGCTATATTGAATTTTTCCTATTGTCCTTAAAATAATCTTCGTTTTTCATATTATCATTTAGCATTTAATGCAACACTATTTAATGTAATAAATACTTCTTTATACTGTAGCAAAGCAAAGTATCCAAGGAGATGGCACATATTATATAAGCTTGTATATTAGGTAGATCATGTAATTCCTTTATATGCAGCCTCTTTTTGGCAAGCTTTTGTTAAAACAAATCTTTTATTCTCCACTGAATTTATTGGCAGTACTTTAATGTGTCTTGTGATAAGGTTGATTGTATGCAATGCTTCATTTTGACTCCCTGAGTGTCCCATTGGGTTGTTTTAGTACTACAAGGCTTACATGCTATGTGTTTGTTAAAAGCAATAGGCAGCACCACCTTCTCCCCCACAATGTGTGAAAGTGGTTTGATACTCATCTGCTAAATTTATGTAAGCAACACTCTGTATGGCACAATGACAAGCTCAAGCTGCTGACTGACAGGAACTTACATTTCTCTGTGCCATGTGCTGAGGTATCACAGTACTTGCTGACATGAATCTCTGCCCTTTTCACATTAGGAGATGACCCAGGAGTATGATGAAAAGAAAGCACAATACGACAGCTGTGCTGCTGGTCTAGAGAGCAACTGCTCCACATTAGAGCAGGTATATCATTGTTTAAACCATTCTAATAAACGCGGTGCCTTTTCTGCCTGGAATTGTGTGCATTGTATTGTGCCTTGAAAGTTATGCCATGTCTAGACATTGAGTAGTGGACACATAAAAAGGCCACATCATAAATGTTATATTATATTATACCTTTAGTTGTTAAATAAGATTGTGATAAACAGTTACAAGCTTGTCATGCAATCAGCATGTGGTATTAAAGGAGCGTAGGCAGACTACCGGACGTATAGCATACCGCATATACGCAATCTACGTAAGAAAAAGATACGTAGATTACGTAAAAAATTTACTACGCATGCGCAATATTAAAAACCGCTAAACTCAGGACATATTTGCTATGCGTCCGGTAGTCTGCATACGGTCCAAAATCTTTTGGACACAATTATAAAGTATGTAGTAATTTTGCTGATAACTTTTGTTAATAATTTTTATTGAATGTTTTATTTATATTTCATATTTATTTATTGTTATTCTTATTATTTGTATTTATTTTTAACTTAGGAGGTTAGAGGTCTTCAGGAAGAGTGCAGCCAAGCTGAGAGCCAGTACCACTACATAAACTTGATGAGAAAGGTATAAAGTGGCTGTATGGAGAAAGACGTCCATGTGTATGGGGAGAGAAGTAGTAACTCTGTATCTTTTGTTAGGTGGCTGAAGTACAGTTACAGCGTGCTGCTGATGAGATGAAAGCTTATGTCTCTCCTGACTCCCAGGAAAGGAGAAAAGCAATAAGGTATGGTTAATGAATGCTTCACATATTGTGATTGCATATAGAATAAAATATGAGAAAGGTATACATTTCTGCAAGATGATGTTTTCCAAAATTCCAGTGTAGTCTAGTGGTATAGAACTGTAAAGATATGGGTCTCTTTATTGTGTTTCCTTCCTCAGAGCCCTATTTCCCATTTGGCAAATGAGGCACATGTCTAGGTTCACCAATTGCTTGGGAAGAAGCCAGGTCTAGTGGTGGGTGGAGGGAACATCTGTATTAGGCCTGACCTTCTGAGAAGCCCGGTGCCCAACTGCAGTTGTGGGTGCATAAGATTCCTTAAAAAAGGTTTCATTTCCAGGACTCCTGGCTCTGAGCTGCATCAGAGCTTCAATGATCTGTCTTCCACAAGGGCATTGCTTTGGTGGAAGCAATATGTTGTGCCTAGGGGTAAAATATGGCACTGGATATCCCAAGAGTAGATTGCTTCAGGGCCGTCTTAACAGTATTGTAGGCCCTGGGCAAAGCAATGCACAAAGGCCCCTACCAATTCGTTCATGGAAACAAAAGTGTAATTGAAACTTCATAAGCTTTACAAAACACAAACATTTCAACATATAAATTATATTTCATCACACTGTGCCCTCCTGCTTCCCACTGTGCCCCCACAAACTACCTGCGAGCACCATGTCTGGCTACCGCCTTCTTGCTAAAGTAGTGCAGTCTTGGCGCACCCCAGCTCTACTTAGTTTGCAAGTAGTGATTAGTGCATGGTGCCAGGGCTCTTACTGGAGCCTGTGATCCCTGTCACAAGCAGTACAGCCACAGGGTGCTCCAGGACTGCGGGGATGCCCTGCTTTAGCAAGAAAGTGGCAGTAAGGTACTTTCCCCGGCTGTAGTGGTGTCAAAGCATTTTTAGACTGACTGCACTCATCAGCTAATGCTTTGACTGCTGAGGGCTGAGCATGGCAGACAGCAGTGCTCAAGGGCCCCTACACTCGTGGGGTATTGGGCACCTGCCCATCGTGCCCAGTGGAAAAGGTGGCCCTGGATTGCTTGATGATAATAATAATGGGCCTGATCCTAAGTTAATAAAGTGACCTGACTTTCACAGTTTGAAGTCAGGTAATTTTCTGGCGCATTCACGCGTTAGATCTTCTGCATCGGAAATCCTATTGTACGGAACTCAGTTCCACAAATTCTGCTTGTCTAATCCCTGCCAGAGAGGCGGAGATAGATATGCAGATTAAGGTAAGTGGGCGGCGTTAGTAAGATTTTAAAGCAGGGTTCTTTACATGTAAGTGTCCAGAACTCCATACATGAGAGGGGAGTGCCAGGAGTTCACGGAGATCAGGTCCAATAATAAGAATAATGACAACAACATAGTAATATTCATATTTTTATTTGTTTCTGTGGTGCAAACAGGGCCTGATTAAGGTCTGTGGGGGCCCCTGGGCAACTAAATTGTGGGGGGGCCCCTGCTTCACATTAACACAGCAAATGTATGTAGGAGTATACACGTGCACACATAAAATGGTAGTCAGAGAGGGCACTTAATGTTACTTAAAAAAAAAAAAAGTGTTTATATATATTCTGTGTCCATTCAGCCTTATTGCCCCACTCTTTGTGTCCATTCAACTTCTATGTCCAGGTGTCCAGGTGACACTATTGTCCCCCATTGTGTCCACCCAGCCTTTGTGCCCCCTCTATGAAAATCACCATTCCTCAACCACTTTTAAGTACTGTATAATAAACTTACCTTTGCTGCCTCCCCTCCTGCTCCTCCTCCTCCTACATGAAGCCTTTGCCTATATAATATGCGGCTTAAAATATATCACACAGGGCACTTACCTCTTTTCTGCTTCTCACCTTTCTTCCTTTTTCTTCTTCCTTTTCCTCCTTCCTCCAAAAGCCTGGCAGAAGACACAAAATTGACTGATATGCCTTCATATATACACACAAATATGTATATTAATATATTTAGATATACATAAAAAGGTGTCAACACACACACATACACACACACATATATCGATAGATAGATAGATAGATAGATAGATAGATAGATAGATAGATAGATAGATAGATAGATAGATAGATAT